>MCJB01026661.1:147465-187351 GCA_002018475.1 Nicotiana obtusifolia | reverse complement strand
CTCAGACTATTGGAATTGATTGCACGGAAACTTTTAGTCCTGTGGTGAAACCAGCAACCATTCGTACAGTTTTATCATTGGCGGTATCGAGGTCCTGGCCTATTCACCAACTTGATGTGAAAAATGCTTGCCTAAATGGCGACTTGCAGGAAACGGTCTTCATGAATCAACCTCCAGGTTTTGTTCACCCTCAGTTCCCTAACCATGTTTGTCGTCTCCGGAAATCCCTATATGGTTTAAAACAGGCACCAAGAGCGTGGTACTCACGGTTTTCTTCATTCATCACATCTCTGGGATTTCGAAGCAGCACGTGTGATACATCTCTATTCATTTATAAGAATGGGGAACAGCTCGCCTATCTACTACTATATGTCGATGACATTGTCCTCACGGCTAACCAACCAGCTCTCCTCCACAGTATTATCTCCCGGCTTTCTAATGAATTCGCCATGACCGATCTAGGTCAGCTCCATCATTTCCTTGGCATCACAGTTACCCGAGATAATCAATCTCTGTTTCTCGGTCAGTCACAGTATGCTCGGGATATTCTACCGGGCAAGTATGACGGCTTGTAAGCCCTGCCACACTCCTGTTGATACCAACTCCAAGCTTAGTGCTAAGAAGGGGAATTATTATCAGATGGGTCTCTATACCGCAGCATAGCCGGGGCATTACAGTATCTTACAATTACTAGACCAGACATCTCTTATGCGGTTCAACAGATTTGCCTTTTCATGCACGCACCAAGAGAGCCACACCTTGCTTTCATGAAACGGGTTTGAGATACATTCATGGCACTATAGATCTCGGTCTTCGGATTTCAGCATCTCCTGATCATACTTTGGTAGCCTACTCTGACGCCGACTGGGGGGGATGCCCGGATACTAGACGTTCTACATCAGGCTATTGCATATTTCTGGGAAACAATCTCATCTCTTGGTCGTCAAAACAACAACCTACCATATCCCGGTCCAGTGCTGAAGGCGAATATAGGGGGGCAGCAAATGCCGCAGCTGAAACTACATGGATCCGTAATTTGCTTCTTGAGCTTCATGTTCCAGTCCTCAAAGCTACGGTAGTTTATTGTGACAACGTCTCAGCCGTTTATTTGTCAGGCAACCCCGTGCAGCACCAGCGTACCAAACACGTAGAAATGGATATTCACTTTGTTCGGGAGAAAGTTCAGATCGGTCACATTCGAGTTCTTCATGTGCCGTCTTCATCACAGTATGCGGACATCTTTACTAAAGGACTCCCGAGATACGTATTTGACTCGTTTCGATCCAGCTTAAACGTTTCAGCCTACCCACGTTCAAGCTGAGGGGGACTATTAGGAGAATATATTTTATATTAGGAAAGTATATTTTATATTTTATATTAGGAAAATATATTTTATATTAGGAAAGTATCTTTATTATTCCATATCTTCCATTGATTTGATTTAGTTCCTATACTAATCCCTATTGGTCTTTGATTTGTATTCTAGCACTATAAATAGGGATCATGTAAACCATTGAGAATCAATAAAGAAGATCATATTCCTTCAACCACTAACAGTAAATTATTAAAATAAGATAGAGAATGATATTGAAAATAAATTAATGATACTACTAGGCATTAGCTGTGTTGCAAAATGTATGAAGTCGGATAAGATGACTTCAAATTCAATGAGTTGCTCAAGTTTAATGAGCAATTTTGTGAGGTTGGACATGTTTTTGAAAAGCATAAAGAAATGCATATTACATACATACATGTCTATTATATGATTTTGAAGATTTTGTGCTAGATATTACACATTAAAATCTAAAAAATGAGATTTAATTATTTGAGAAAGAGCAAGCAACCTTGAGAAATTATTTATTTAAGACTTATCGAAAAATATACAAACAATAAAGTTGGTCAAAGAATACCGCCTCCGGCATCATCGATTGGAGGTCTCAGAGACATGCGACCATATAAACTTTTGTATATTTTATTTTTTATAAACTTTTGTATATTTTATTTGTTGTATTATATTGGGGTTTAATATTTATAGAAATTTAGATGATATGGAATATATATGTAACTAAATTATCACTTTAATAATATTTTTATCATCGCACGAAGCCCGGATAGATTCACTAGTTGAAAGTATAAACCAAAGAATAATCGTACATCTTTTCATTATTTCTTGCTTGTAATAGACTGCTTAATGAAGCAAATCCACTTATAAATTTATTTAAAATAATCATTTTCACTTTCATGAAATGTGGTTAACTCTTAATTAAATCAATAATTGAAAGAATGTAATTTAAGCAAGTAGTATCATACTCTGTTTTAAAAGGCAGGATTTGGACTCGCCCGAGACTCGTCCCGGGCGGAGCACTCGTAAAACGCCCCTGAGTTTATGTGTGGGGTTAATTTCGTGAGACTTATGCCTCGACTATCGGGGTTTACGTCCTGGACACGCCCAATCCCCAGTGTACTGTGCCCGCCTAATAGAACTTTATGCAATTGTGTGTAACTAACCTTGTAAATCCTCAAATTTCTTAATAAATCGTTGACTATTCAAAATTACTTTTTTCTTAATCATAAATTATTAAATTGAGAGTATTTTATGTCAATAATTAAAATAAAAATTATTGCACGTTATCCACTAAGACTGCTATGGTAGTAAAGTTTAAATAAATCTTTCATTTAAAAAGTATACCATGCCTATTAATTTAATAGCTCATTATTAGCTAGTAACTATTTACAAATAATTAGTTATCATTGTATAGTATGGTGAATTATGTGTCACTTTATTAACTTGTTGAAACTTAAAAATAAATGATGCTAGAGAATCATATTTAAATTGTGAATTATTTTTTTTATATAAATTCTCTCTCAAATAGAAAGCATATGTCGTATTTTTCGTATTATTCATAGTTGAATTATAATTTATAAATATTTTAAATAGATTATTTATTATAATTTAATGATTTAATGTAATTTTATAATTATTTTTTATTTTATATTATCTTAAAATTCTTGAAATTAGTAAAATTTAAAGATTTGTGGGACTTACGCTCCATATCCCAAGGCTTACGTCTTGGCTCGTCAGAAGTAAAATACCTTGCCTTACGCCCGGCCTTTTAAAACATTGGTATCCTACATGAAATATATAATTGAAACACAGGATTTGAGTTGTCAGGGTCGTTAGTATAGTTTTGGCTGTTTCAAATTTCAAACAGTCAAACCCCATAAAAGAATTTCCTTATAAGGAAAGTCAATACGAGTAGACGATAAGAAAAGAAAAAGTCAATAAGAGTACGTGCAATCAAGCAAAGGGCTAAGCCAAAATAAGAATTAGTCTTGGCCATAAGGCAACATAAGAAATTGTCTTTGCCATGTATGTACCCATTCAATTCAAACATCGAATAACTTACTATTATTGCCATTCTTTTGTCCAGTCAAATCTTACATCCATTGTCAATTCTCTCTCTCTATATATATTCAATGTCTTCTTACCATAATCACAATCAATTAGCAGGTTTTCTCCTCTTTTTTCCAATCATAAATCACCATTTAACATCCATTGAAGAACAAAAAAAATGGCACTAATCCTCCAATCTTCAAGTTTCTTGAGTTCTTGCAATTCTTCTGTTCCCTCAACATCATCTTGTAGTTGCAGCAGAGGATTGATCAGAGCGAATATTAATATTCCAAATAATCAGACAATTAAAATCTCCCTTCCCAGGTTTCAAAGAAGAGCGAGATTAGTGCAGGAGCAGGAGCTGATTAGTGGATTTTCAACCATAAGCACCAACAACCCAATTGAGAAACAATTTAGCCCATCAAGAATTGGTTCGGATTCGCTGGTTATCAAGAAGCTTTATGCAATCAAGGAGGCAGTTGCAGATAGAGTAGAAATGCACAGGAATATTGGGGAACAGAGAAGCCAGTGGAGCAATATGCTTTTGACATCCATTAACGGGATAACTTTAGCTGCTGCTACAATGACTGGAATTGCAGTTAGCAGTGGTGATCCTGTTTTGGGACTGAAGATGTCTTCTACTTTCTTGTATTTGGCTGCTACTGGCATGTTGGTGATCATGAACAAGATCCAACCATCCCAGCTCGCTGAAGAACAAAGAAACGCGACAAGGCTGTTTCAAGATCTCTATAACCAAATCGAAACAACTTTGTCAATTGGTCATCCTTCCGCCATTGATGTGAAAGAGTCTATGGACAGAGTATTGGCTCTTGACAAGGCCTACCCACTCCCTCTTCTTGGCGTAATGCTTGAAAAATTTCCAACTCGTGTTGAACCTGCTGTTTGGTGGCCTCAACAACGTCGTAGACAGCCTAAAAGGGTCAGTGACAGCGATAAATATATTGGCTGGAATGGGAAATTAGAGGAGGAAATGAAAGAAATAATGGGAGTATTAGGCAGAAAAGACCAAGAAGAATATATTAGGCTGGGAAAAAAGGCCTTGAAATTGAACAAGCTTTTAGCCATCTCTGGTCCTTCACTCACAGGCTTAGCAGCGATTGGCTCCGCATTTGCAGATTCTTCCCCTTCTCATGGATCTTGGGCAGCTATGCTTGGAATTGTTGGTGGCGCTTTGGCAAGTGTAGTTAACACAGTAGAGCATGGTGGACAAGTTGGAATGGTATTCGAAATGTATCGAAGTAACGCTGGTTTCTTCAGGTATATGCAAGAATCTATTGACTCCAACTTGACAGAAACAGACATGGAGAGAAGAGAAAATGGTGACGTGTTTGAAATGAAGATGGCTTTGAAGTTAGGTAGGAGCTTATCTGACCTAAGAGATCTTGCTGCTGCTGCTTTATCGAAGGGAGATGAAATTGAGTTCGGAAGCAAGCTTTTCTAAAATTCTAACTATTCATAGTGTAATGCATAGACAAAATCAAGTACATAGCATTGTCTATAATTAAGAGTAAGGCTAACTCATTCTTTCAGATTCAAATGTTAATTAAATTGCTTATAACAGTTTTCTCAGCCATCTTGCTAGCTGCAAATGCCTTGATTTGTTCTTTTTTCTTCATTCTATGAGGAAAAAAATATTATCTCAGTAGTTCAGTTCGTCCCTTGACTTCAACCTTTATGCTTTGAGAAAATCACTTAACCATAGTGTGCGCACACACACATATATGTATCGATACATAGGAACAGTTTAGTACTATGCCGTGCCATGTTATCTTAAAACACGCAAGTGAACTAAATTAGAAAACATGGGATTGTGACTTGGTCTGGGGTTCCTAAGATCCAGTTCTTCACTGGAGATTGTGTTTGGAAATCTGTATCCATCTGCAGCGTTGGAGCGGTGTAAACACTAGTTCATCTTATATGAATCTTTCTATATTCACTTGTTTTGCGGCCGTTACGCTCGTTGCTATATTTATCTTTCTTTGTCACTGGTATTACTTTAGCTGCTAAACCGGAGATCCCATAATTTTTGGTCTTCGCTAATTTTAATAAGTTTTTCGCTGGAAAATCTTGTTGTCCCCTTCTGTTTGGTGGTTTAATTTAGGGAAACTACCGAATTTGTTCTTTTAGAGCAATAATGCTACTAATATTAGTCGATTGATAAAATATTATCAATAATACCCAAATGCTACTAATATTAGTCAATTGATTTTTAGCTTTTCAGTGACCATAAGTCTTTCCTTTTTGTATATTGATGATGTTAATCCTATACTATGTGATCGTTTCTTTGCAATAATTTTTTATTTTTTATTTTATTTTATTTTATTGCATTTAAGCTCTTATTCGTCTTGTTTTATTCTAGTCACTCTTAATAATAATAAAATCTAACCAAGTTAATGGATTTTACTCTTAAATATCAATTTCAGTTAGACAAAATAAAATCACCAGATGACATCATCTTTCTTTTATGAAAAATACTAAAACTGAAAATTTAAATGTGTAATTTTTTTGAAGTAAATTAAATAGAACGTTGGAGTTAGGAATCCTAAGAGGAAGAGTTAAGTACAACCTAGTGAAGAAAAGGCCTAACTCTATTGTGTTGCTTAGCTTATTTAAGTTATAAAAATTTTGGTATTCAACTACTAGCGTATCTTTTTTTTTTATTTTTTTTATTTTCAGTGTGTTTATAATTGAGCTAGGTGTTAGTAGTCATTTGCTAGCGTATTTTTTCAATATCTTTATGTTTATAATTAGTTAGGTTTAGTAAACTGCTAGCGTAATTTCGATGTTTAGAGTGGAGGTTGAAATAAATTGGGTACATCTCAAAGAGTTTGAATATTAATTTTTGGACGATTTGATAGAGATTGAGATAGTTTGAATTGAAAATTGAGCTAAAATCAAAATGAAAGATGAACATGGAAGAAGATAAAAAATGCTAGCGTATTTTTCCAATTCCTTTATGTTTATAATTAGTTAGGTTTAGCAAACTGCTAGCGCAATTCCGATGTTTAGAGTGGATGTTGAAATAAATTGGGTACATCTCAAGGAGTTTGAATATTAATTTTTGGACGATTTGATAGAGATTTGAGGTAGTTTGAATTGAAAATTGAGCCAAAATCGAAGTGAAAGATGAATATGGAAGAAGATGAGATGTGTATCCTCTTGTGTATCCATATGTATCGTTTATGTATCCTATATGTATCAAATATGTATCTCATGTGTGTTAGATACATGTGAGATACATGCTAGATACATGTGTCGTAAAATAATTTTTAAACTCGATTTTAACTACAAATTTGACTCCAAACCAGTCTAAATCACCTTAAATCTTCCTCAAATTTTGTATATTACCTCATCTATGTGTTTTTAACGAATTCCAACCATACCCGTCAAAAAATAATTATTCTTAGGTGATTTTCACTATTAGTGTATGAAAAAGTACTTAAACTCAAACAATAATATGCTGTAGAGTTTAAATTTGTGATACAGACTAGATTATTGAGCAAGCAAAGGGAAAGACGGCCTTGTTAACTTCCTTTTGCTATGCTAAGGAAAGAGAGGAACGTGCAATTTCTAGATTATCTTTGTCTAAAAATCAAATAATGGGCAATTTTAGTTTATGAAGTTCTTCAAGGTTAAACTAACAAGAAAGAATGACACAAAAAAGAGAATCTTGATGGAAGTTCAGGATTGACCAAATAAGACTTTTAACATAATCGAAAGATCACTAGCACCTATTTAAATTGTGCAATATTTTATATTTCAGTGCTTGTCGGCTAATTGTTGGTAAGTTTGAGCGAGTTTCGGCTATTTTCGTACTTTTCCCTTTAATTTACCTAGGGATAGCAATTTAAGCCCCAGTTCATTTGTCCCGCCCAACCCCCGATAGTCATTTACCTATTTATTTGTTGAACTCAGTACATCTTGATCCAACCTATTTCAGACCATTTAAAATTGGGCTGATTTTCAACTCAAATAGATTCATGAGTAACTTCGCAAAACAATCTTTATAATAATTATTTTATTTGATATGTTATATATGACCATAACAAAAGAAAAAAAAATCTTCTATAATAATTAAACAATTCATAAGAAAATAATATACATTAATTAAAGTTTGATAAAAATTGAGCGGGTTGGATTATGACTCAAATTTTAACTCAACTTGAACCAACCCATGTCAGTCCAATTTACTTTTGGACTGGTAAATGACCCGCCTATTTATTGACTCAACTCGTTTTGACCCGCCCAAAATCAGCTTAACCTGCCATTTGACACCCCTAAATTTACCATATTTATTTTGTTGCATATTATACTTGCTGGAACATCAGATTGTGCTTGAGCTATTTTGCTCCTCTTGATTTAAATTTTAAATGGATTGAGAAAACTATGGCGGAGTATTTATTTAGCAATGACATTGCCTTGCACTAGTTATTTTGGGTTTTATCCTTTCAACACAAACCATCGTTTTCTTCTTAAGCTAATACCAGTAGAACACTTAGGATGCTTGTGGGGACTCTTATTAATAAATCACAACATCTCAAAAAGAAAACTACGAGTAAGAGGGAAATTATAAAAAACCCTTGCACCACTTAGTAATACAGGTAATGTGATGTAAATGTTGATCATAGTAGGTCAGATCATTAATGTACCCGTAGCCTAAAAAATATCAAAATGCAAAGTCAAAAAAATTGAATATCCTTTACTTCTTCATCATTATATCTTGTTTGTTAATGTGAAGTAAAATACAATTATCCTATAAGTTTTCTCGTGGCAATTTTTTTTCCAACCGTGGCAATTCGTTTTTACTCTTCAAAAATGTGGTTAAAGCTTAATGTTATTCCATAATATAAACAATAAAAAACTGATTGTTTATACCAAGAATTATCGTGGATGAAATACTCCTAATTTGGAAAGAAAGTTTAGTTGGTCGGGTCTTGAGTACAATTACGAATGGCGGTTTCTAAATTGAGACACCATAAAAGTATTGTACGTTGAAAGTCAATATAAGGGGTATGTGTAACAAATAAACAAAGGGGGCTGACAATTTTTAAGAGACAAAATAACCGAAGCCAAAATAAGAAAGAGTCTTGGCCATGCACCCATTCAATTCAAACTTTGAATAACTCTAATTAGCTCTTGTTTTCAGTCAAATCTTCTTAATTTCAACTGTCAACTCTCCCTATAAATATGTGCCATTTCCCTTCTTCTTTACCATAATCACAACTAAATTTCTTCTCTCTTCTTTACCATAATCACCAGCTACCACTACACAAATCTTTATCATCTTTATTTACCATCCTAAATCAATTAACATCCCATTGTAGAAAGAAAAGATGGCAATCCTCCAATCTTCAAGTTTCTTGGGTTCAACGAATTCTGTTCCCTCAACATCATCTATTTGCAGCTGTAGAAGAGGATTTATAAGAGCAAGTATTAATATTCCAAGAACTAAAACAAGCAAAATCTCTCTTCCCAATCTTCAAATAGGAGGGAGATCAGCGCATGAACAAGAGCTGATTAGCTATTCAACCATAGTAAACAACCTCCTAGATGAGAAACAACTTAGCCCAGCTACAACGAGAAGTGATGATATGAACAATGGTCCTGATCCGCTGGTTATCGCGAAGCTTCATGCGATTAAGGAGGCAGTTGCAGATAGAGTTGAGATGCATAGGAATATTGGGGAACAAAGAAGCCAGTGGAACAATATGCTTTTGACATCCATTAATGGCATAACTCTAGCTGCTGCTGCTATGACTGGAATTGCAGCTTGCAGTGGTGCTAGTGGTGATGCTATTTTGGGACTAAAAGTGTCTTCCACTTTGTTGTATTTGGCTGCTACTGGCATGTTGGTGATCATCAACAAGGTTCAACCATCCCAACTTGCTGAAGAACAAAGAAACGCGACAAGGCTGTTTCAAGATCTCTATAACCAAATCGAAACAACTTTATCAATTGGTCACCCTTCAGTTATTGATGTGAAAGAAACAATGGACAAAGTATTGGCTCTTGACAAGGCCTACCCACTCCCTCTTCTTGGCACAATGCTAGACAAATTTCCATCTTCTGTTGAACCTGCTGTTTGGTGGCCTCAACAACGTCGTGGACAGCCTAAAAGGGTCAGCGACAGCGATAAATATAATGGCTGGAATGGGAAATTGGAGGAGGAAATGAAAGAAATAATGGGAGTATTAGGCAGAAAAGACCAAGAAGAATATATTAGTATGGGGAAAAAGGCTTTGAAGTTGAACAAGTTTTTAGCCATCTCTGGTCCTTTTCTCACAGGCCTAGCAGCGATTGGTTCTGTATTTGTAGATTCTTCTCCTTCTCATGGATCTTGGGCAGCTGTGCTTGGAATTGTTGGGGGCGCTTTGGCAAGTGTAGCTAACACAATTGAGCATGGTGGACAAGTTGGAATGGTATTCGAAATGTACAGGAGTAACGCTGGTTTCTTCCAGTACATGCAAGAATCAATTGAATCTAACTTGACGGAAACAGACATGGAGAGAAGAGAAAATGGTGAAGTGTTTGAAATGAAGGTGGCTCTGAAGTTAGGAAGGAGCTTATCTGATCTAAGAAATCTCGCTGCTGCTTCTTCATCGAAAGCAGAAGATTTGAACGAGTTTGGGAGCAAACTTTTTTAAAGTTTGGCTATTCACGGTATAGAGCAGTGACAAAATTAAGTATACTTGATTTTTTTATTCAATTACGTACTAACTGTACATCCGAGTAGAGATAGCTTAATTCTTTGTTCATATAGCCTTATTGATTCTTAATTCTTTGTTCATATGGCCTGATTGATTCTTAACTATTTTTTGCTTAATGAAAGATATTTTATATATATTATTACATAATTTTATCCAATAAAGTTGGGACCTTTTTTTGCTCTATAGTAATCAACCCTTTATATTCTCTTGGATGCATCAAAACAGTAACCAATCAACCACACATATATATAGTAACGGTCATGCTTCCAATGGAGGCATATATGAATGACGCTCCAATATAAATATTACTCACTTTTTAACTTCTTATATTTTGTATAATACCAATCTGTTCAGCGCTATCAACTCAAATATACTCCTCTCATCTATTTTTTGAACATAATATTAACCATGCACCTACACATGTTTCTGGCATGTTTTTCTTCTTTTCTTTTTCAACAACAATTTTGCATCATGTATATATCCTCTCAACGCTGCCGCATAACGATCGAAAGTAAGCCTCATTAGCATTTAGCTATAATTTCTTGAATATCACTCAAAATTTAATTGAAAATATGACCCTCCTCCCCTCTTTCAAAATCTCATCTTTTTTCTAATAATTCAAAGGACTTAAATTATATACACTGACACGCATGGAAAAAATCTTTTTTCCATCATCATCATTGAAATTTAACATGTACTGGTAGGTTAATTAATATTTTTATTAAATTACTAATTATTAATTAAGAAGAGATTTATTTGTAAATACCTAATAAGGGCAGAGATCAAATTGAGTAAATACTTTTTACCGTTTCAGTGCGTAGAAGTTAAAGGGTCATTACGAAACTGATTAGTGGAGGAGTGTCGGTTGGATCCAAAGCTGAGAAACCGTTAAAACCTTGTAATCAGCTCCGGATTCTCATTGGAGGCTGACAGCGGAGGAGGATGGCGGCGGGTGAGGGAAGCAACAGGAGAAACAGAGGGATTTCTTCAGCTTCTGCTTGAAAGATGTGTTTGGGAAAAATAATATCACTCAGGAATAATATCAACGATAAATAATAATACCACAAGAGAGTAATAACGATATCAAATTTTTTAACGGGGTAAAACTACAATACCGGAGCAGAGCAATACAATACTACTATAATATTACAACTTGGTAGTGTTTAGAGATTACTACAACTTCAAAAAAAATAACACTTTCTATTTTTAAATACCTCACTACAATATTACTTCCACTCTATTTTCTCAATGACTATAATATATGGATTACTCTCTTTACGCTCTATTGCGTTCAATCTATTTTGATGTGCTTAAAATGAGGAACAAAACGAGCTATTTATAGCAAATTTTGCCAAACTTTCAACCAATCAAAATGCTTGATCTTTTCAATTTGTAAAATCCATCGTAAAACGAATTTTAGCAAATTGGTTGTGTTGCCGCCCACAATTGCTCCTGTAACTTGTTTCCATTTTGTTTTCTTTATTTATTTTATTTATTTATTTATTTAGACGGGTCCTACAAATCTTCCCCTTAATTTTGATTTTTCTTTTTCATTTTAAGTCTTGATCTTAATCTCTAAAAATCTTCAAACTTGAGAGGCTTTGTAAAGATATCCGTAGCTTGATCATGAGACTTCACATATTTGAGCTAGACTTCCTTCTTGACAATGCTTTCTCTGATGAAGTGATACCTTGTATCTACATGCTTGCTTCGATCATGATACACTGGGTTCTTCTTGAGTGCCTGTATAGATTTGTTGTCGATACAAATCTATGTAGTTTTAATTTTTGGTAAATTGAGCTCCTTCAATAATATTCTCAATCAAATAGCATGACATGTACAAGATGTTGCTGCTACATATTTAGCTTCATAAGTCGAGAGAGTAACGATTGATTGTTTCTTTGAACTCCACGAAATAATAGAACCATCCAAGAAAAATAGAAAATCATATATGCTTTTTCTATCATCAATATGTTCCGCACAACCACTATCACAATATTCCATAAGGTTAAAATCACCAGAGGAAGAATAAAATAGTCCAAAGTCAATTGAACCTTTTAGGTAACGAAGAATTCTTCTAGCGACCTTCAAGTGAGTGGAGCTAGGAGCTTCCATGAAACGGCTTACTACTCAACTGCAAAGAGTATAAGCGGCCTGGTACCAGTCAAGTACCTCAAACTTTTCATAAGACTTTTGAAAAATGTGGGATCCACTTTTTCTTCTTCATCAAACTTGGATAATTTTGTTTCACTCTCCATCGGTGTATTCACGGGGTTGCAATCGAGCATGTTAAATTTCTTCAAGATCTCCTTCGTATAGCTTTCTTGAGAGATGAAACTTCCATCCTCCATCTGCTTCACTTCTAGGCCCAAGTAGTATGACATGAGCCCTACGTCTATCATTTCGAACTCACATGATATATCTTTCTTAAAAGCTTCAAACAAACTTTGGTTATTACCCGTGAAAAAAAGATCATCAACATAAAGACAAACAAGAAAGATATCTCCATTTGTATGAACTTTAAGGTAAAGAGCATATTCATGGAGATAATGAGTAAACCCATTGTCTTGAATATACTTGTCGATGCAACTATTCCATACCCGTGGGGCTTGCATCCATATAAAATTTTGTTCAGCTTCAACACTTTATATTCATGGTTTTTGACCACGAAGCCCAATGGTGATTCAACATAGACTTCTTCTTCAAGATAGCCATTCAAGAAGGCTGACTTGACGTCTAGTTGATGGATCTTCCACTTCATTTGCGCCTCCAAAAAGATCAACAAACGAATTGTCTCCATGTGGGCAAGGGATGCATAGACTTTTTCATAGTCAATGCCTTGTCATTGCTTGTATTCTTTTGCCATAAGTCGTGCGTTGTATCTCTCCACATCTCCATCAGCATTCTTCTTTCTCTTCTATACCCATTTTACTCCAATTGCTCGATGACCCTTGGGAAGAGTTGTTAACTCCCAAGTGTTGTTCTTCTCTATTGACTTGATCTCCTCCTCCATGGCTTGTCTGCACCTTTTGTCTGTAAAGCTTCATCAAAGTTCATTGGTTCACTATCAGCAAAGAGACAATATAAAAAATTAAAATTAATTACTTCTTTCGTGCCATCATAGAGCTCTTGAATGCTCCTCGTCCTATGCGGTTGTTCATTTGAAATTTCTTAAGAAGAAGGAGATGCAACATTAGTTGGTGAAGGAGGTGGAGTTGTATCTTGCACAGGTTCCATGGTCTCTGGTTCTTCTTCATCACCAAAGTATGGAAGAAAATCATATGAAGTTTCTTCTTGAGCTTCCCAATTCCATGCCAATTATTCATTAAATTCAACATCACGACTCACCGCTACCTTGACGCTACTTAGGTTGTATAACTAGTAGCCTTTTGAAATCGTATCATAGCCACAAACACATGCTTGGCACTTCGATCATCAAGCTTTGCTCTTCCTTGCTGTAGCACATGAGCATATGCTATGCTCCCAAGGATTTTCAAGTGCTTGACACTTAGATTTCTTCTACTCCATGCTTCTTGAGGAGTTTGATCTCTAACATTTCTTGTTAGAGACCTATTGTTCAAATAAACTGCACAAGAAATAGCTTCTGCCCAAAAGTCATTGGCCATACTTTTAGCTTTTAACATACATCTAGTCATATTAAGAATCATTCGATTCTTTTTCTCGGCAACTCCATTTTGTTGGGGTAAATAAGGTACCGTTAAAGGGCAACGAATTTCATGAGACTGACAAAAGTCATTAAATTCTTTTTAAGTGTATTCGCCTCCTTTATTGGACCTTAAAACTTTTATTCCATAGTCATTTTCTTTTTCTACAAGTACTTTGAATTTTTTAAAAACAGCAAAAGCTTCATATTTTTGGTTCAAGAAATAAACCCAAGTCTTTCAGCTAAAGTCATCAATGAAAAGCAGATTGTATTTATTTTTACCAAAGGAAGGTGGATTAATTGATATCAATGTGAACAAGCTGGAGAGGCTTGGTTGATCTAGACATGGCCTCCTTTAGAAAACTTCTCCTTGCATGTTTTTCAAGAAGACAAGCTTTACACAATTGATTGGGATGGTTGATTGATGGCATCCCATGCACTATGTTCTTTTCTCCCATTGATTTGAGCGCTTCAAATTCAAGTGCCCAAATCGCATGTGCCAAAACCATTATTCATCTTGCACATTAGCCTTCAAACATTTTGCATCAATTGTCTTAAGATTCAGAGAAGTAATTTGTTCTTTGTCATATATGCACTCTACCAATTAGAATTCCACTTGAATCTCTGAGCCAAAGATGTATATTTTTCATGTGGATGTCATATTCCTTTTCAATAAGTTGACCTACACTCAAAATATTACTTTATAATTTTGGCACATAATAAACATCTTGAATTAACTTGTGGACACCATTTTTACAAGAGATCCGAATCGTACATATCCCTTCGATTTAAATCTTTGAGGTATCTCCAAAGAACACATTACCTCTCACCGAGCTATACAAATCTACAAACTTGTCTTTGCATCCACACATATAATTGCTTGCTTCATTGTCCAAATACCACGAGCTATAATCATCACTATCTTCTTCTTTGAGTGTCAACAATAATGTGGACTCATTTTCTTCTATCTTATTGTCAACAAGGTCATTTTTCTCTTCAACACTGCTACGTCATTCACAAGAGTAATAACAAAATTTGTGATAATTATAACACTCAATTTTGATTTGTCATACCTTTGTCCATTATTTTCTTGGTAGTTGTCACGTCCTCTTCCTCCTCTTTGCCCACGACCACAACCTCTGAATGTTTGGTGGATTTTAACTTTATTGTGAAGTTGTTACCATTATTTCTTCCTCTTCCATGACTGCACCAATCTCGTCCTCATCCATTCCCTCGATAGCTTTTTTTACCTACATAATCCTTAAAGGATGCCTTAGTTTTAAAGAAATTGCTCCAATGATACTTCTTGTCTCCTCTTGATCTTTTTTTCATGGGCCTGTAAAGAACCCTCCAAGTGCTCCACCATCATAGAGTCTAAATCTTAAGACTCCTCAGTAGCGCACACCACAAAATCAAATTTAGGTGTTAAAATGCGAAGGATCTTTTCTACCACACGGTCATCTTCTATATCCTCCCCGTATTTTCTTAATTGATTCACAACAGCTTTCACTTTTGAACAATAATCCGAAATGCATTGGAACTCTTTCATTTTTAAAACTTCAATATCAGCCCTTAGAGTTTGAAGTTTTACTTTCCTCATCTTGGCAACTCCTTGAAGAGAATTTTGTAAATCTCCCAAGCTTCCTTTGAGGTGGTAGCATCTGTCACCTTCTCAAACATGGCATTATTCAAGCATTGGTGGATGAGCGTGAGGGCTTGTTGATCCTTCTTCCTTGTCTTTTTTCAAGACATCTTTTTTATTTTGAGGCAGAGCTTTCTCATTATCGGGTATTACATACCCTCTGTCTACAATTTCCCATACATCTTGGGAGCCAAAAATAGCTTTCATGCGTAGACACCATTTCTCATAATTATCTTTTGTTAGATGGGGATACTGAAAAGACAGCGGATCATTACTCGCCATGGCTCTGATACTACGTTATTGGAAAAAATAAATTCCACCCAGGAATAATATCCACGATAAATAACAATACCACAAGAGAGTAACAATGTCACCAAATTTACTCTATTTTCTCACGGACTACAATTTGTGAATTTCTCTCTCTACGCTCTATTGCGTTCACTCTATTTTGGTGTGGTTAAAATGAGGAACGAAGCCTGCTATTTATAGCAAAACTTGCCAAACTTTCAGCCAATCAAAATGCTTGGTCTTTTCAATTTGCAAAATCCATGAGAAAACCAACTTTAGCAAATTGGTTTTGCAACTTGTTGTTGCCGCCCACAATTGCTTCCTGCAACTTGTTTCCATCTTGTTTTTCTTTATTTCTTTTATTTATTTATTTATTTATTTAGATGGATCCCACAAGATGAAGGTGATGTGGGTATAGAGAAATGATAGGTGTCGTCCATTGGAGTTGAGATTTGAGAGTGAAGAGTGAGGAGAAATTGATGAGTTTAAACTATACATATGCGTAGAGAAATGGAAAACTATGAGTTTTTTATTTATCTATAGATCGCATAAAAAAGAAGAGGCCCGCTTTAAGATATTCTTTTTGCCTTTTAAAAAAAAAAATGAAATTGTAGAACCTTTTTTAATTCAAATGACCTGAATTACCCTTTGTACAAAGTAAACAATCCTACTTCTATTAATAAATGGAGTAAAATCACACTTTCTGTTTAATTTTATTAAAGGTAAATTGCCATTAGTCAAATTCTATAGGGACTAAAGCTGGAATAAAACAATACGGATACATCAAGCAAAAGGAACTCTTAAAAATGATTAGATGGGTGAATGATAAAAATGTGGACCTTGAAAAATTTTAATTTTAATTAGCAGGAGGGATTCAAAGATCTTTCAAATATAGAGCGCGCAAGGATTTGAATTCGTTTACTTTGGGCTAAACCCACAAGATTTTTTCTAGAAGACCTTGTATCATTATGAGTATTCTTACGTCTATATTTAACTTTTTCTTTTTAACTAACAATATCAGACTTTGTTGGTATACCTAATAATCTCTCGTTCAAACTATGTTCCACAAAGCGCACTGCCAAAATTCATGAACTTGCTTAAAGATTTGATGTGTGTCACCTACATCATATGAGTATTTATGGTTACTAAAACCTACTAACAAGCTTTTTTTTTTTAAGTGAGTCTCTGAATTAAGATTAAAGGTAGTAAACTGGCTCATAGACGAGCTCATGTTATTACTGCACCATCTCTACACTCTTCTCGTCAAAATATTGGCTTTAATAACAATTTTTGGGCTAAATAAACCCAAATATACTACTAATATGATATGACATAATCTGGTTTGGGCTAAGCCTGCACCATTTTTAGCAAAAGGCCTTGCCCTATTTAAGGTGGGGGTATTATCTGCAATACCCCAATATTTTAATTGAGGACATATTCATTATTTAGTAAATAATTTAAGTCCAAAGGGAAAGAAAAAAAAAAAGAACTAACCAATAAAAAAAAAAAAGAAGAAGGAAATAACGATAAGGAATTGAAACAAAAAGGCCGAAGCCCATTAGAAACATATCTGCCAAAAATTGAAAAGGATTAGGGGAAGGGGAACGAAGCAAAAGCTTCAGGAGAAACGAAAAAAACCAAAAACGGGCAAAAAAAGAAAGAAGGAAAAGAGAAAAGGAGGAAGAAGTTGATGCAGTGCGTTGAAACTATAACTATAATTGTTGAGAAATCTTAAGCACTAATTGAGTCTTACGGGTAATACTTGTGCTTCTTCTTCTGGTAGATTTTAGTTTCGTTTCCCATAATTGAAATATTCTACAGAATAATAGAAATTACACTAGTTCATTCACGTAATTGTGAATTTTTTTCCTGAAAAGTCCATAGAACTTTATGAAATTAGATTAATAAATTATATGAATAGGTTGGAGTTGATAGATTAGTAATTACTCATCGTGTGGGTAAATATATTTCGGCGAATTAAGAGTCAAATATAAAATCTCGAGGGTTGGGTATTCTAAATTAGCTATGAATTAGCCTAAACAAAGAAATTAACATGAGACCGATATTATGTAATTATAGATTGATTGGAGGAAGTTGTACGAATTGCTCGAGGTGAAGCATTTGGTATTTCGACACGAGTACTGTGAGTAGTAACCCTTCCGCAATTTGTATCTTCATAACATGCATGGTTTATATATGATTTTGAAAATAAATGTGTTACCGATGTTTTGAAATTACATGTGGGACAAGTGCTTTACTCGATATGATACCGAAATGGTTATTTGAGATGATTATTGTTGTTTTAAATACTCCCATTGTTACTAGATATTTTTATCGTTACCGAAATAAAATTACATTATTTGATAAGAAATAATATGCCCTTTATTATTTTGAAAATGCCTTGATACGAGTATTGACTGTTTACAAGAAAGAGTATTAATGGGAGGAGACTTTGAAGAGGATCCCGTAGCTATCGGCGGGTTCGTTAGACCTGGTGCACTTTGTATTTACAAATTAGCGATTACAGTTATAGCCCTCACTAGTGGGAAGGTAGAATTAGCATAAAGTTACAGTTTTCCCTCAAGTAGGGACCTATGGTTATATTTGACTCTTTTTGCGAAGGGTCCACACAGAGATACATATTACATGATCCTTTCTTGGAAACCTCCTAAATATAAAGACTTTCTATGATGCAGTATTTACCGAGTTTATTATTGATTTGTTAAATTGATTTCTGTTACAGGAAGCACATGAGTGATTGTATTTGCCGTTTTTGAGACGACATTTTATTTTTTATGATAGTTTCTGATTATTAGTATAAAGGCATGTTTTCTGACTTGTCCCTATTAAAAACGGTTGTGGTTAAGTGTTATTATTCACTGAGCTAGCGACTCACTTCCCGCTATTTTTTTTCCAGAGACAACAGTTAACGCAGGCGAGGATTTCATTAATTAGAGTGTATATGTTGATAGTTCTTGATGAACCCCGTATTTGTTCGCGTGGGCAAGGAGTTTAATTAATTGTTATGGTCTTTCTTTGAACTCTTAGAGTCGTTCCATAGTTATTCTTTTAGTGTCATGAGTATTCTTTCGTTATTATAGACTTATGTTGAGTATCGCTCTTTCTTAATGGATTTGGAGATATATTAGTATTTCTAGTTATTAGTGGGTGGACTATTAATGGTAGAGATTTGTTTTGGTTAATTTATAAAGTTATTGTTGTTTGCATTTATATTAGGATATTTGATTGTTGATTTTGAGACAAATTTTTTTTTGTGATAGTCCTAAAGCAGGGAAAACTTTGTCCGATTTTATATAAAATACCTATGAAATATACAAATTTTATATATTTATTCGACTATTAATTTTATAGCGCTATACAACGTCATTTTTCCTTAAAAATATTCCTCCAATTGGGGATTCATTGCTCCTCTGGCAAATGCTATGTTGATCATAAAACTACAAAAAAATGTATGTCGAAAATGGAAGTCAAAAGACGATAAGTGGTCTATAATTACCGGTTAAGATGGTAAATGACTCATACCGCGACTCCGCCGCAAAGCTATTAGTCTATATTACATCCTCGCACAGCTAACGCCTATCCTTATGTAGCTTTTATGACTTCGATAATCAGGTGGTGTTTGATTAATATTTGACATAATACGAGCTAAAGATGGTTTTCATATCCCAATTCAATATGCGCAGCTTCTCACATTTAGTTACTAGTATTAGAAAAGAAATTCTCAACTTTGTTTTTCATTTTTTCGACATACTGACATCTATTTTGGACGATATTTGCAGAAATTATAGCAGTACGTACGATATGCACCAGCAATAGTAGGTAGAAAGAAACTTCAATATTGCTTGCATTTTGTTTGAAATCGCTGTTATCTTTGTCAAGTTATATGTGCAGAATTTGTAGGGATGCATGGCGTTTGCACAAGCAAGCATGACAAAGACATGACGTGCTCTTTTCGTTCCAATTTGGGTGCTCAGAAACAAATTACTATCACAAAAATTAAATATATACATTATTTTTTACTAGCAATACTTTTTGTTGGGGAACAAGTTGAAATTATATTTCTAGTGCTCTTTCAAATGTGTGTAATTTTCCATTTAGAGGAAAGTGAGTAATACTTTGGGATACAAGAAAATATTATATGCGTACTTAGGGACAAAGCGTGCATAATATAATATGATAATAACCAAGGTACCCAACTAAAATGAAAAAAATATGATCCAAATTCAAAGTTTGTTTTACGTTTTAATTTGCAGCACAAAAATGGAATAACCGAAGTTCAAATAATAACAATAATTACTACGGCTCAGTCCCAAATAAATTAGGGTCGACTATATGAATTTTTACTAAAAATATTCCCCATTTAACATTACAAAAAAAATAAAAATAAAAAATAACAAGTACAGGTTCTCAATATTTCGTACGAACTAGCAAAGAATCTCTGATAGGGATAGAATACTCCTGGAAAGCATAGATAACCTATATTTATTAATGTGACTAGAATATTAATACGACTAGAATATTAATACTTCAGGAAAGCATAGATCTAAAGTACATATTAATAAAACTAGAATGTTTTTCAACTAACTAGTACCGTCTATATAAATCTTTTTCTTCCATTGTGATTTTATCTTTTGATAAATTTATAATGATTCTAAGAGATTTTAAGTCTTTTCGAGATACTTTATTCTATGGTATTTTAAGTTTACCTCATCCGCATTTAAAATTTTCACTCACTAAGGTTTCAAAGCTACGGACCGGTTCATTTGAAGATCAATACAAAATTTGATTAAACTATCTCAAACAAAACACAAAGAAATGATCGGTCTGAAATAGATCCTATATATATATATATTTGTTTACATAAATAAAATCTTAACAAGGAACTTACTTTAATTTACTTCTGATTTATGATCTTTGGCTGGCCTATACATAAAATTCGACCTTTTAATTGATAACTTAAAGAAAGAAAGAAAAAGTGATAATTCTATGTTTAGGAATACTGTTTTATTGGGTTTGAAGATATCATTCCAAAAAGACTTGGTTTAATTTCAAAGAATGGAAAAGGAGAATGAAAACCCCTAGGTTGGTCGTTTCAAAATTCATACCCTACAAAAGTTTGGGTTGAAAGTCAATGTCAAAGCAGCCAATTATACCTGAAACAGCGACAATATCAAAGTTTGTGACTGCACGCCCCCGGTCACCAAAATTCGAAGCCAAAAAAGGAATAATCTTAGCCATGTACTTTCATTCAATTCAACTGCTGAAAATAATATACTACACGTACTATTTCCGTTCGTCAACTCTCCTCATATATATGCCATCTCCAATCCCTTCCTTTGTCATAATCACAAACACATTACCAATTCGAAGCATTCATCATAAGTCCCAGCATAATCAAAGGAAAAGAGGAAAAGAACACTTCCATTCTTTTCCAGCATAGACCAATATATACATATAAATTTTTTTATAGAAATTTATATATGGCAACCCTTCAAGCTTCAAGTATCTTGAGCTCATTTTGTTCTGCTTCCTCATCTTCATCTTTCCGAAGAGGAACAAATATTACAGCAAAGATCAATATTCCCAATATTCGGACGAATAAAATCTCCCTCCCTAGACTAATTCAAAGAAGAGGAATATCAGAGCATGAACAGCTCACCTTCAACCCAATTGAGAAACAACTTATTAGCGCCCCTTCAAAAAGAGGTGATATGATTAATGATCCTGATCTGCTTGCTGTCGAGAAGCTTTACACAATCAAGGAAGCAGTTGCAGATAGAGTAGAGATGCACAGGAATATAGGGGAGCAAAGAAGCCAGTGGAACAGTATGCTTTTGACGTCCATTAATGGCATAATTCTAGCTGCTGCTACAATGGTTGGAGTTGCAGCTACTAGTGGTGATTCTGTTTTGGGACTTAAAATGTCTTCTACTTTGATGTATTTGGCTGCTACTGGGATGTTGGTGATCATCAACAAAATTCAACCATCCCAGCTTGCTGAAGAACAAAGAAAGGCGACAAGGCTGTTTCAAGATCTCTATAACCAAATCGAAACAACTTTATCAATCGGCCATCCTTCAGCGATTGATGCCAAAGAAGCTATGGACAAAGTATTGGCTCTTGACAAAGCCTACCCACTCCCTCTTCTTGGCGTAATGCTTGAAAAATTTCCAACTTGTGTTGAACCTGCTGTTTGGTGGCCTCAACAACGTCGTAGACAGCCTAAAATGGTCAGCGACAATGGAAATGACTGGAACAGTAAATTGGAGGAGGAAATGAAAGAAATAATGGGAGTGTTGGGCAGAAAGGACCAAGAAGAATATATTAGGCTGGGTAAAAAGGCCTTGAAATTGAACAAGTTTTTAGCCATCTCTGGTCCTTTTTTCACAGGCCTAGCAGCGATTGGCTCGGTATTTGTAGGTTCTTCCCCTTCTCATGGATCTTGGGCAGCTATGCTTGGAATTGTTGGTGGCGCTTTGGCAAGTGTTGTTAACACAATTGAGCATGGTGGACAAGTTGGAATGGTATTCGAGATGTATAGGAGTAACGCTGGTTTCTTCGAGTACATGCAAGAGTCAATTGAATCTAACTTGACAGAAACAGAAACGGGTAGAAGAGAAAATGGTGAATTGTTTGAAGTGAAGGTGGCTTTGAAGTTAGGAAGGAGCTTATCTGATCTAAGAAATCTTGCTGCTGCTTCTTCATTGAAAGCAGATTCAGACGAGTTTGCAAGCAAGCTTTTCTGATGTTTTACATATCCTTGTAGTAGTAGCGGAACATATTCTTTAATCATCTTACATGTGTATTCTTTAACATAGTTAATTGTTTGGATATTGTGTTGGCTATTAGCATCTCTTAATAATGTACATATTGATCAATTCTTGAAATTTCTTAAACAATGAAGGAGGGTTAATTTCACTTATGACATTCAACTGTCTTTCAACTTCACTAAAGTCACTCAACTATTTTTTGTTACTTAAAAATGACTAAATTTTATCATTGTCACTTAAAAGTCATTTTGGCTCAAACCACTATCATAAATATGACATAGCATAAAATTTAATGAGAAAAATTTAAAAATAAATATCACATAAGCTTAAATGGACCATGCCCACTTTAGATCCATTTCTCCCTTAATGTGGTTTGACTCATAACCCAAATGGTTTCGATAAAAAAGAATATTAAATTTCACATTAGTTTAAAATAATTATCATATACTACAAAATTCTTACCTTTTCTATTACATAATGCCCATTTATAATTATTCTATACTAAATAATTATTCCCTTGTTTGTATGCTCCATCCGAGTCGTTTTATAGCTCTATTGAAGTTAAAATACTATTGTATCCAACTCACGTAACATATTTATAATTTTCTAGTGAAGTTAAAATAGTATTGTATCCATCTCATGTAACATATTAATGCATCATAAGCATAAAAGAATAATAAGACTAATAAGAATCTATTTTCGCAAACTATCATTCTATTAATTTTGAAATGTTGCTTATTAAGCAACACCAACATAGCCTGCTTAGTAAATAACACATGTAGTTAAAGTGCATAACAAAAATTATCAATAGACATGTAATTACAGACAACCTATTGCAATTGTTTAGACAAAAGAAAGATTGTATTTGTACGATTAAAATCCCCCAAAAATCACAAGACCTAGTTTTATTTGGGATGCGCGTTTTCCCCCTTATTGAAACCCATTTGGGTTATGGGTCAAATCACATTAAGGGAGAAAGGGATTTAGTGGGTATGACCCATTTAAGTTCATGTGTTATTTATTTTTGGATTTTTCTCATTAAATGTCATGTCTTTTTATATTTATGATAAGGTTTGAGCCAAAATGACTTTTAAGTAACAATAATAAAGTCTAATTACTTTTAAATGACAAAAAATAATTAAATGACTTTAATAAAATTAAAAGATAATTGAATGATCATAGTGAAATTAACCCCAAATGAAGGATAGATGCTCCTTATCAAATCCTAGCTGTCACAATCCAAACTCAATTAGAGGTCATGTTTGACACTTGGCGAGCAACTACTAACTAAGCAATAACGTTCATAACTCAATGAATACACGAATAATAATTATAATTTAACGTACAGTTTTTCGTAGCAGCGGGAAAACATAAAGCATAATCGAATACGACATCCCCATTCTCCCACTCCAGTAATAAAGCATGCATCTAACACAATTTGAGTACAAAAGTTGAGAGTTAGGCCGAATCATAACTAAAATTGGAATTAACAGAATGTCTTATACCCTAATTGGATTTAAAGTTGAGATTCGAACCCAACATCTTACCCTCAAAAGTGTCATGATACTAAAGTTTAAACGATTTTCAGATTGATCAAAAGCTGATTAATTAGTACAAAGTTCTACCTAGCTTGGTTACCATATATGACGAAAGATCTCAAGGACTTGAGATTAAAATTAGGATAATGAGAAGCCTTTTTTCGGGTGAATTCAGAAGAGCGGTGATTGTGCAAGAAACAGACCAAAAGATACTAAGCAAGGGTGAGCTCAAGAGAGAGATTATTGACATCAAAACTGGCAGATGGCTCTAAGGACAAGGTGCTACTGGAGAAATCTTCCTCTTCTGCAGTTTCAATAATTGAAGCAGATGGACTCTTATTTGACGAACTGCTAGCTTCTCGTACCACTTTATTCCCGTCGCCAATATCCTGCAAAAAGCAGAAAAAATCTACTAATTAGTTAAGTAGTCATAGGTACCAATCTAATATATAATGCTTCCAATTTATTGTATCGACTTAAAGAATTATAGCTTATAGAAAGCCAGAGATTTCGTTTATAATTACTTGAACGTTGTGGCCATTGAAAAAATCCCTGAACATGGTGTAATGATTAGACTTTCCTTCCAATCCCATGATCTTATTTTCCTCGGTCTCTTGCATATGTTTCCTGTAAAAGGACCTAAGTAAGCAAGAGTGCACTTATATATGTACAACAATAGCATTGCAAAGAATTTTTTTACAATCAATGTAATTTAATATGTTAGAGCTGATTACATGTATGTTATAACAGGTTAAGTTATATTTATTGTGTAAAAATGATTCACGCTCCTAGTGCATAGAAATCAAACTCAGTTTTCTCCTATAACTTTTCATAGAAAAATGGAATTTAATTACATGAATCCATAGATGAGAAAAAAGAAAGAGACACTGAGAAGTTAATTAGACGAACCAAGGATGGGCACCAAAGAAGGCTTTGCCATTAATATTGTAGTAGTGATGATAGTTCCCATTGGCTGCCCCATCCATTCTATTCCTTTTACTCCCATTTGCAGCTTCTGCTTCAGCTGTAACCAAAAAAAAAATGAATTTTTAAACTATAATATAAGTAATTACATTTGGAGATGTTATGACGTGGCTTCAGAATTTCCAGGACAAAGCCCTTGATAAGAAAGTGTGGAGGTTGATCATTAGGGTTGTAGGTTAGGAGGTAGTTGAGCATTTTTCTACTTCGTATCGGGTGTGAAGCTAGCCTGATAAGGTTTCGTCTTAAATTGCCAGTGGTTAGTGTTGCGTTCACACTATTCTTCCGTTTCCATAGTATAGGGTCTTATTTACTTGTTATTGTAATTGCTTTTCATCTATTTTCTGGTTCTTATGTCGTTGTTATTTCTATGGTTTCTGTTGATAGTATTGAGGTATCTTTCTCTTTCCATCTCCTTGAGCCGATGATCTATCGAAAACAACCTCCCTACTACCTGGGGGTAGGGGTAAGGTCTGTGTACTCACTACCCTCCCCAGACCCCACTTCTGGGATTTCACTGGGTTGTTGTTGTTGTTGTTTACATTCGGAGATGTTGTGAATCTTATGATCTTACTTCTCTCAGATTTTAATTCCTGCTGTTCTATATTATGCATATTCTAAATTTCTCGATTATTGATAAATTAAACATATACTATAAACTAAATTCAATTGACTCCGGTTCATTAGATAATAAAACCAAGTTTCAATCCGGTCAAACAGTTCCATGTATAAAGACAAGAAAGAATTTAAAAAGAAGAAGTCCAAATGAAAAGAAGTTAATTTGGTGCTGACCTCGTTCATATATATAATACATACACAAAACATATAAATAAAATTGAGTTTGATCAAAAGAAATTAAATGCATACCTTGCATCATCTGTTCATGCTTCATGCTCCTGTACATCTATTCATATCAAGATAGATATAAGCTACAGATATGAAACAAAACCAAAAAAAAGAGAAAATAAATAGAAGTAAAAAAGTTGCTTTTCCAATTAACCCTAGAGATCGAAAGCTTTGTCTCTAACCTGAAGATGACTTTTTACGTGAGATATAGTCAGGCCCTTCACATCCATCCACTGTAGCACCATCTTCGGAGTTGCTCCTAAATTAATTAAACACAACATATCAACAAATAGGAAATAATAGCCAAGAATAGTAAGAGACATATCTTTTTCCTATAGCTAGTGGAAGTTAATTAACCTTTCTCCTAAAGACATCATAGGTCCACTCCTCTTTTAAAAAGAAAAAACCATTGTAATTTGTAAATACTTAATTAAGAAAGGAAAATGCCCCTTTTTCATACACTTCTATACACAGCTAGCTCGTTCAAATGCATGTAATTGATTTTCATGCAAGAAAAGGTATAAAAGAGAGCTAGCGTACGATCTTCTCCACCAAGTCTCTCAACAGCATGCACAAAACCGCGATGAAGATCTTGTGTCCATCGGAGTCGCGGCATTTGGGATCTAACATATGGTCTTACCCCTCCAGATTTATTGCTATGATCTTTCAACTTCTCTTCAATGGATAAAGAAGGAGAAATTTTGGAAGAACTTTCAGAGAATTCTAACGGCTCCTTCATCATGGTAAAAAGAAGGGGTTGGGAAGATTGAGGTAGACTGGGATAAAGGAGGAAAGGAGTTATGGTCTGTGCTACAACAAAAACAGAATAAATATTGGTGAATCTGTTGTCATGTTTTGTCTACTTTTGCTGGCTTTTAGAAGAAGGAATTTCTTACAAAAAAAATATAATTGAGTTCTTGAAGAGTTTATTATATATTTTTTTGAATTTTGATTATAAAGTTGAATATTTTTCACGGAATTTCAGAAACTTTAGTGATATGTTCAGCATTTCACTCATTATTAAATGAAAATAGTGAAAGAGCGAGGACAAGGAAAAAAAGGAGAAAATTGATGGTGGTCTTATTTTTTGGGACATTCTTTGTTTGAATTCAGTATCAAAAAATTCTTAGTAATGATCGAACTCATAAGACTTGCTAAAAGACAAGGTGTGAGAAAACCTCTTTTGTCATTTGGTGAAGCCCTTCAGAAGTCCGTTACGAACAATTAAGAATACAAGCGTGTACATGAGTTATACAAGTGTTTGTTTCTCGAGGTTTGACATACATATAATTTCCCAAAATTATGCAACTTCATATTTCTCAACATGACTTTGTTATCTCTTCTTTCTGTTTTTCTTTATCTCTGGTCGTAAACATGTCATAGCTTATTTAATGCTATAAAAACTTTTCATGTATTAAGGAAATATAGTAACAAATAGAGTCAAACAAAGTGGACCAGAATGAATATGAAAAGTACAAAAATATCCTCCTTTCTCGAGCAGTTGGCAGAGCTAATTTAATTAGCTCATTTTACGAACAAAAATGATGAGTAGTGAAGTAATGCCAAAGAAAGAAAAGATGAGGCTAACATATGCAAATGTATATCTTCAAGGAACCATACCAAAGGGAAAAATATACCCGCTGAAAAACATAATTTAGCTTATTTTACGAACTAAGAATGATGAGTATTGAAGTGATGCTAAAGAAGGAAAAGATACGGCCGACATAAGCAAATGTATGTCCTCAAGGAAACATACCAAATACCCCCACAATTCTCCAATTCCTCGTTTCGCAGACCATAACTCCCTCTCATCCGCGAAGTAGTTTTACTTTTATTTGTTTGCACATAACCTCATTTACATTAATTTCCTTGGCCAGACGGAACACAAGAAATAATGACGCACAATAACATTATTCAAAGGTTTTATTATATGTGGCTCGTTCGTGATAACTTCTTCGAATGAATGAGGAGACCGCTCATTAAGAACTCAATATTAGTGGTATTTTAGAACGACGACACGTTAGACTTTCCACATCATTGGTATCCAGAATTATCGTCAGATACCTTCCCAAATTCTAAGTGTATTACGTCGGCATTGGTGGATGGACGGAATTTTATGAGAAATCACATTCCTAAATTCCATTCACGACCAACATTGCCGAATGTAGCCAAAATATAGTACGTATGTGGACAAATTCGGGATGAAAAGGGGAAGGAAGTGGCTTTAGAAAATGAATGGAATATTCTTTGGAAGGACTTGGTAGAGACAAGTGATGTTTGGTTAAAAATCCATGTTTTTGCATGGATTTACCTTGTATTATACTTCGATTTTGTTAATTTTTGTGTGTATATTTATGACTCAAGTTTAATAATGTTATGTATATGTGTAGGAGTCAACTGGAAGTGATTTGGAAAGTTTTCATGCAAAGTGAAGTAAAAAAAAGGAAGAATCTAGATGAAGTATAAGTTTGGTGAAAACTCCCGGACAGCAAAGTGAGTTTCACTTCGCGAGATCAGGACCAGAGCAAAAAATTTCAGCTTCTCCCATCAGAATTAGGAAAAGCCCAATTCGCCCCAACAAACCCTAGCCGCTATAAATACATCAAGAAAAGTGCTTTTAAGGGGGAGAGACTACTTTGGAAGGGGAGAACACTTTGGGAACATTTTTTGGAGGCAAGAACATCACGTGGAACAATTTTTGGAGGAGAAAATCATCGAGTTCTTCATTCCTTCATCTTTTCTTTGTAATTTATTCATGCAAAATACTTGAAAAATTGTCACTACGAACATGAGTGGCTAAGTACTCTAGTTTCTAGGGTTATGGTTGACATAATTATTAATGTTTATTAAATACATCTTCGTTAATTCGGATTATCATCTTGTGGTTGTTTCCTTAATTCTAATTTTAACTTGTGCAATATTGTAGCTACCAATTCATCCTACTATCTATGCTACGCTTGGGAAAGCCGTGTTTAGATTAGAGTAGAATTAAAGAGAGCTTGTTTCTAAACCCGTGGCTCGGGGAACGATTTCATGGTTAGGATAGGAATATACCTAACAGTCTTGCTTAGTTGAATACTGTATTATATTCGTTCATGATAGACTCAATACCATAGGAATATAGGATTGATATATTGTGGATAGGCGAGTAGTATTGTGGGAACATGCTATTCATATAAACGATCCGGTCAATTAGCAACCATTGATAATGTGGATAACAAGTGTGGTTATTAAACTTATTAGGATTGATAAACCGACCACAACCCTAGAATCTTCATCTCCTCTGAGTAAAATCTAAAAACACACGTTTGCGTCCATGATAAATTAGCTAATTACTTGTCCAATCTCTGCAAGAGTAGTTTAGTAGATAAACAATATTTTTGATTATCTGGGACAGTTAATTAATTTTAGTTTGCTTAGATAAAGATTAATCTAAGTCTCTGTGAGTTCGACATCCGATTTTTGAGTCACTTTATTACTTGACGGCCACATATACTTGCGTGTACTTGGGGAACCAACAAATTTTTGGTGTCGTTGCCGGGGACTTAGTTATTGATTGTTTATCTAAGTTAAGCTTTTAATTGATTTCTGTTCAAGTTTTTAATTTTCCTATTTAGTTATTTTTCTAGATTAGACATTTACTTTTATCTTTACAGGTTTTGTTTATTTTTTTTTCTTTTTGTAAATATTTTTATTTTTATAAAAATTTGATTTTTCTCTTTGTGTGTTCATAGTTCTCTCAACATGAGATCTGGGGATGAAAGATCCGGAGGTAAGGTTATTGATGAAGACGCTTGGTTGACGGAAGACTTTTATGGCCCGTCTTTTTGGGCTTGTCATGACCTGAACTGTGGGAGGCCTGAATTTGAATATGGGAGTAAGGGTTGGTATTAGGACGGATATTCACGAATAAGAAATATGCGGAACGACGTTATCTTCTAATAAAGTTGGTGAATGATTGGTCGAAGGAGAGAGTTGATATTGCACAAGAAATTGACAAGTTTGGCTTGGCTTTGTACAACTTGGATGCAGATTTGAATGCAAAGGTTGATGCGTTCAACGCCCAATAATTTAATGATGCGTTGTGTGAAACTGAGAAAACTCTTCTAGACCAAATTGAGGAACTAAAATGAGAATACCAAGCATTAGACCATATGTTTATTGAGGATGCCAATGTTGAGAATAGTGTTCTAAAGTCATGTGAGGAATTAGATAATATTATATTTGAAGACTCTAGTGTGTGTGCATATGAGGATGTAAATAGTGACGCAATTCTAGAGTTGGGGCGTACTGGTCCTCATTCCATGCATTTTTCGACATTGTGTTTGGATGATGATATGGAAATTAATTCATTCGAGCATTTGGAGGAGCCAATGGACGAGGAACAAGGTGCTTACATTTTGGAATTCATCGTGCCAGAGAGACATAATTACATACCTCATATGAAGGCCAATAAGTGTAGAATGCGAAATTGGTTACTTGGCCCGATTACATTTGTCCCACCACCCAGAGAACATAGCAAATAAGCTTGAAGACATATTGGGGGCTCAATTCACAAGTTCGAGATGGAGACAAAAAGTGCTTCAAGTCGTGTCGCGACGTTAAATCAGGCACTTATTGGGAGGCAACCCATCTTTACTGCTTTCTTTTATTTTTATTTTTATTATATTATTTTTGTGGTGTATGTTTTTATTTTGTAGGATTATAAGCGTAGGAAGAAAAGCCATTGGAAGAGTGCAAAAGCGAGCTAGATGGTGAGAACTAGGTGTGGGATGCCCACACAAAGGACCATACCTGAGGGAAGTCTGAGTACCTCGTGAGCCGTGATTGCTTCGGCCTTTGGTCTTTCAGGGAGTTTTTTTTCCACCCTCGTTATTGTTTTGCTTTATTTGTACATTGGGGACACTGCACTCTTTTAAGCGTGGGGTGGAAGAATTCCTCTAGATAATTAATAGTAGTTAGAAAGTTGTTAACTTCTTATTTTGATTTTCGCTTCTAAATTTTGTTTTCGTAGTTGTGTAGTATTTTAGTAGCTTAATTTTTTTATTTTTTTTTTAAATGTATAAAAATAAAAAAAATTGAAAAAAAAGTAAACAAATTTGACTTCTCCCGACGATGGATCTCCTAGACAGTTTTCTTGAGGTATTAAAGTCTAAAAAAAAAATTCAAAAATATGTCTTTTAGTTTTCTTTAGGTAGCAACAATCCCCCGTAATTTTTCTTTATGCCTCGGTTCTTTTTCATGGGTTGTAATTTGAACCAGGTAGTAGTTTTTTATGTTATCTTATTTTATAATAGGAGTTAGGAAAAAATGGAGGAAGAAAGATGAGATTCCTAGGCGCCCTTGACTTGTTTGATAGTAGCATATTTAGGCTTTAGTATGTGTAATATCTTCGATATGTGCTAAAATTGCTTATGATGCCTTGGTTATTTGATAGCGTGTTTCATGACGCCTATGTCTCATATTGTTGACTTATGTTCACTTTGTGCTTAATGCTTAATATCTTGTGGCTCCGTGAATACTTGCATTAATTTGAGAGTCGGAATGAGACCGTCCTTAGTGAGTCATATGCCATGTGCGAAGTGAGATTTTGTGTAGTCCATGTCATTGTACTTGTGTCTAGAACTTGCACGATATGTGAGTCGAAGCAAAATGTTAAGTGAGGCTCGGTTTGAAAAATGATTTTAGGCTTTCTTTGATCTTTTCAAACTCTATTGCTATCACAAATAAAATGTATCCCTAGTTAACCATTATGAGCCTATAGATTGTTATTTGGCACCCACATTACAAGCCTATACCCTTTTTATTCTTAATTGACGTTGTTTTGATCCTTTTACCTCTTAAAGTACTTTAATTGTGAAATGAGCGCTAAAAGAAGTAAGGAGGTAATTTGGCTGGCTTTCGAGTGGAACCAATGAAAGGAAGAAAAGTGCACTTATTTTGTAAAAGAATACACCACTAGCGGAAATCATAAAAAAAAAATCGGAAAAAATAGAGGGAAAAATATGTAGATGAATAAGTTGACGTCTCGTTCTTTTTAGTGGGTATGAATTAAAGTAGTGCTTAAAGAAAATGGGATAGTCTTTTGGGTGATGTTGTTTGTGAAATTGAAGTTGGGATTGAAGACTATGCCCTTAAAGTTAATTATGTGATGTGTTAAAGTGCTTAGGAGGGTTAGCAACTATTCCTAAATATATCCTATCGTCCCTTAATCCATATTACAACCATGAAAAAGTCCTAATTGATTTTAGATCGAGTGAGCCTACATTAGTAAAGATTTACATTAAGGGCAAGCCTATGGTATCAATTGCATGCATGTGACTTCTTTTGTGAGAGTGAGTGATATTCTTTGATATATATGAGTCCTTAAAATATATTTGATCATTTGATTTAAGTATGTGGATTCAACTTACTCTTTTGTTCCTGTTGTGAGGGCACATAGTTTCATGAGGGATAAGTAATATTATTAGACTTCTCTAGGATGTTGGGTGTTCAAGCCATGAGTGTACTGTGATACTGAATCGGTTTTAGAGGCTATCATCTTTGTTGTGAATATTTTTAAAGAATGGCATAAGTTAATGGAAGTGTAAGTGACTGCATATGCTACAGTTTAGTTGTTGCTATCAACCATGGTCATTGGTGTAGTGTGCTTCAAATGTGTAAAGTGCCCAGAATAGTGTTAATTGTTGGTTGCTCAAGGACGAGCAAGAACTTAAGTGTGGGGTGGTGATGTTTGGATAAAAATCCATGTTTTTGCATGTATTTGGCTTCCATTATACCTTGATCTTGTTAAATTTTGTGTGTATATTTGTGACGCAAGCTTAATAATGTTATTTATATGTGTAGAAGTCAGTTGAAAGTGATTTGGAAAGTTTTCATATAAAGTGAAGTAAACAAAAGGAAGAATCTAGATGAATTATTAGTTTGGTGAAAAGTTCCGGACAGGGAAGCGAGGTTCAATTCGTGAGACCGGGACCGGAGCAGAAAATTTCAGCTTCTCCCATCCGAATTAGAAGAAGCCCAATTCGCCCCAACAAACCCTAGCCGCTATAAATACATCAAGAAAGGTGCTTTTAAGGTGGAGAGACTACTTTGGAAGGGGAGAACACTTTGGGAACATTATTTGGAGGCAAGAACATCACGTGGAATAATTTTTGGAGGAGAAAATCATCGAGTTCTTCATTCCTTCATCTTCTCTTTGTAATTTGTTTATGCAAAATACTTGGAAAATTATCGCTACGAACATGAGTGGCTAAGCACTCTAGTTTCCAGGGTTGTGGTTGACATGATTATTAACGTTTATTAATTACATCTTCGTTAATTTGGATTATCATCTTGTGGTTGTTTATTTAATTCTAGTTTTAACTTATGAATTGTTGTAGCTACCAATTCACCCTACTATCTATGCTATGCTTGGGAAAGCTGTATTTAGATTAGAGTCGAATTGAAGAGAGCTTGTTTTTGAACCCGCGGCTCGGGGAACAATTTCGCGATTAGGATAGGAATATACCTAACAGTCTTGCTTAGTTAAAAATCGTATTATATTCGTTCATGATAGACTCAATACCATAGGAATATAGGATTGATATATTGTCGATAGGGAAGTAGTATTGTGGGAACATGCTATTCATATAAACGATCCGGTCAATTAGCAATCATTGATAATCTGGATTAACAAGTGTGGTTATTGAACTTAATAGGATTGATAAATCACCTACAACCTTGGAATCTTCATCTCCTCTGAGTAAAATTCAAAACACACGTTTGCATCCCTGATAAATTAGCTAATTATTTGTTCAATCTATGCAAGAGTAGTTTAGTAGATAAACGATATTTTTTATTTTCTTGGACAGTTAATTGATTTTAGTTTGCTTAGTTAATGATTAATCTAAGTCTCTGTGGGTTCGACATCCGACTTTTGAGTCACTTTATTACTTGACGGTCACGTATACTTGTGTGTACTTGGGGAACCAACAACATGGACAAGTGTTTGAGATAAATCATAAGCTTTTGATGTTTCTTTAACTTTATTAGAGTAGTAGTTTTAAATTATGGAAAACAAGCCAGATGGAGGTGTCAGGTGTGGACGTTATGTGTGGAAGCAGAACCAGATCCTTTTAATTATGAAGCTTAAAAATTCTCACAGAATTTCAGAAACACTTGGGATAAGTCCAACCCTGAATTCATTACTGGATGAAAATAATGAAAGAGAACAAGAAAACGGAAAATTGAAGAATAATTCTACAGAAAGTTCTGATTGATGATAGTGTTGCTTTTCAGGACATACTTTGTTTGAAGTCAATACCAAAACATTCTTATGTTGGGTTTAAGCTAGTTATAGCTTAAAATAGAGTGATTCTAACATTCATTTCCATTCATTTTTTTACCTAAAATACTCATTTCATTTTCATTTTCAGTCGTCTCTCTCAGAGAACTCTAACATTTTCAATCGTCTGCTCAAATGGAGTGAACGATTGTCATAGGATTTTGTGCCCATTAGATAATTTGAACATTGTGTTTATTTTTCTTTCAAAATCGGTCCCAAAACAAGAATCTGAGGGTTTCGTGTACCGTCGATTTCTCCTCCAGCAGAAACATAGAAGTCAGTAAAGGTCCGATTGTTGTCTTTCATAAAATTTATGGTTGTTTTCTTGTGTTTTTATGTGTTATTGAAGTTGATCATGATAGATAATGGTTTGTATGTTTGAAGTGGTTCTTCCGTTATTTAGGGTTTAAAATTAGGGCGTTTTGAAATAACACACTTAATTCTTATTTTTTTTCTCTAAATTTTGTTGGTTCCATGGATTATTTGGCATATAGGGTTAAAAACTTAGGGTTTTTTTTATCATATCGAAAAATTTTGTCTCTTAAAGTGATAAAGTTAGAGTTCTTTTCCCGCATTTGCTTGTTCTTTTTCAAAGATGTGTTCAGACAATATTGTCTTTTTCTTTTGAATATTTTACTGATTTGGACTTATCTTATCTTCTTCATAGGTGTAGTGAGGTGAAGCAGGATGACTGTTCATGTGAAATTACAATTTCACCATCATGGACAACTGGTAGATGGCCTACTAATGAGGTATGAAAATGGTATAGCATGGCCTACTATTGTAACTACTAACATTGATGAATTGCATGTTATTCAATTCAACAAATGGGCAAATGATATGGGGTACTTAGCGGAGAAATTTGCATGTCAAGTTAATAAAAATGAAGCATTTCGATTTATTAAGTATGACACTGATGTGTTAGAATTCTGCAAAGACCTTCATGATGGAAATTTTATTGATGTTTATTTATTTCACACTATTAATATACTACGTGTTGATATTGAATTGGATGAAATGTTAAGTAGTGGTGTGGGCGCCAGTGATATTCCATATGACCAAACAGTTGGCTTTAGTGAAGTGCCATAAAGGCAAACAAGTAGAGCTAATGCTAGGGCAACAAACTTACCTACCAATGATATAAATAGTGGTTGTTTCACTAAGGGAAAGGGTAAAGGGAGGGTTGCTGATATAGAAGAGTCTACTGAGGATGAAAGAGAGTTATACAACTTTCATCTAGCTACATATTCAGATTGTGATGAATTTGAGAGTAATTTTGAAAGTGAAGATGGTGAGGATAGTACTGATGATGATGTAGATGCAGATGATGAGGTGCAGAACCTTTTTCCAAGAAGATACAGTAGAAAGGTCTACTTTGACCCTAACTGTAAGAAAATTATTTTTCAACTGGGAATGGCCTTTGAAAATGTTAGACATTTTAGATCTGTTTTACAAGGCTATGTTGTACAGAGGAGAGTTCAGTTAAAATTGAGACCAAATGAGAGGAATAGGGTTAGGGCATGTTTGAACTCTAGTAGATGTAGATGACATATTTTAGGCAATTTACAGGGCCACACACAGAACTTCATTGTTAACACATACTACCATGTCCATTCATGCTTCCCAGTCACAAGGAACAAGCTTGCTAACAAAGCTTAGATAATTAAACATTACAAAGATAAGATCATTAATCAGCCTGACATAAAGCTCAAGAAGTTGCAAGAGTTGAAAGGATTAAGTATGGTGTGTATGTAGGATAAATAGTCTGTGCCAGGACTAGACAGAAGGTAGTGGGTAAGTATTTAGGTGATTACAAAATAGAGTTTGCTAGGATTTATGATTATGCTGACATGATAAGAACTACTAACCCTAGCAGCACTGGTTGTGGTGAGGACTTCAGAAGAAATAGAACCTGGAAGGGTGTAGAAATGTAATTGGTTTTGATGGTGCATGATGGGAGTGTGCAAAGGTGAGCTATTTTCATGTATTGCTAAGGATAGTAATATCCAGATGTACCTTATTGCTTAGGAAGTGGTTGAGAAGAGACCAAGAACAGTTGGTCATGATTTTTTAGGTGTCTAATGGAGAACTTGGAACTGACAGAATCTGAAGGTGAATGACTAACAATTATGTTTGATATGCGGAAGGTATGCATATTGTTTTATTCTCATTTTTTACTTTAATACTTAAGCTCGCATTATATAAACTCTAACAGTGTATTTTTGTTGTTCAAGGGACTTGTTCAAGCTGTATCTGAATTGATGCCAAATGTTGAGCATAGAATGTGTGCGAGGCACATATGGAGCAACTGGAAGAAAACTTGGAGTGGTGAGGAAAGAAGAAAGAAATTACGGGGTTGTGTAAGAGCTTCATTTGAAGCATTTCTGGAGGTTAAACTAGATGAGTTGGCAGAATTGGGTGGCAATAAGATAACAAAAGACTTGCTTAGATATCCCAAACAGTCATGGTGCAGGGCCTTTTTTAAAAGACTGTAGTTAGTGTGATTTTGTGGAGAACAACATGTGTGAGACCTTCAACAGTTGAATACTTATTTCTAGGCACAAGTCAATCATAACCATATTGGAAGAGATCAGAGTGAAGGTAATGAAAAGGATGACTAATATGAGAGAATTTGCCACAAAGTAGAATTCTGTTCATATGGCAATTGGGTACATTGAAGAGCAATCTATAAGAGCCACCAAGCATGAATTAAATGGAATGAGGACACTGGATTTGAGATCCAAGATAGAATTTACAAACACATAGTTGATTTTGTAAAGAAAGAGTGCACCTGTAGAATATGGCAGCTGAAAGGCATATCCTGCTCCCATATATTTTGTGAATTTTTTTTAAAGGGTATGATACCGCTGACTATGTTGAGCATTGGTATAAGAAGGAAACATACCACAAGGCATTCAATTGTTACATTCAAACTATGACCAACATGGAGATGTGGCCTCCAACTCAAAACCCCAAAGTTGAGCCTCCTGTAATTACTAATATGCCTGGTAGACCTAAGAAACATAGAAAGAAGGCTCAAGATGAACCTACAAAGAAATTTGGTAAGAGATCAAGGAAGGGAACACCAGTGACCTGTTCTCATTGCAAGACAGTAGGGCATAACAAGAAAGGCTGTGCAATCCTGGTAAGAAACAAATACTCCTTATGCTTTAAGTGTTTTTTAGCCTTTTGCTGAATTTTTTTTTATATTCTAGGTGATTTAGAAAGGGCAAAGCTCCACTGCTGGTGTTGGGAGTAGTACTGCAAATGCCCAGGCTACTACAGTTGCATCAGGAGGTCATTCTGGTACTATTGTTGGTGGTGGATCTGCAACACAACAATCTCTACTACTACAATAGCTAGATCTGCAACACAAAGAAATTCTGGAACTACTGTTGATGGTGGATCAGGAACACAACAATCTAGAACTACAAATGAAAGATCAAAGGGCTCATCAACAAATTCTTAGAACTTTAGGTGGAAGGCCTAGGACTGCTGGATTCGGAATACTGTTTGGTGAATCAGGGACAGTCATAGAGAGGGTAAGTATGTGAAATTCTGTCCAAATATTTTGTCTAATTACTATATTGAGTTTTGAAATTATATTTCTATTGAATGTAGTTTGGGTTAAGAGACAGAGTCACACACGATCCTAGGAAAATAATTGATGCTAGCCAGACCAATACTTGTGTAATATATGTTCAGATGTTAATGCCAAACATCATTTTCATTACAGCAAAATACTTCATACACTTAACATTGTCATTGTTTGTTAAGAATAAACATATAATACAAAGATCATAAGCTAAGAATAACACTACAAAGAGCAGTGCAGCAACAACAAACGCAATTACATATTGTTTTCCCTTGTTCCTTCAATGCTCATTGACGCGAATTCTTGATAGCAGTCCCGAAATTACTTGTTTGTAATGTTCTGGATGAGGTGGGTCAACCCACCTTACAGCATCTGGTTGTACCATAATTTGAGCATCCTAAGAACCTTCTACCCAGCTTAGTGGGCTTCCAAGTTATTGTTACACCTCGTGTGTTCGTGCGTTGTCGTATCGTAAGGTTGCTAACATGGTAAGAAGGTTTTTTTTGAGGTATTTAAATAGGATGATAGTCATACGTTAAGTTTTGAAGTCAAATGAGTTGTGACACGGAAGTTGAAAACGTTTGTCGCAAGTTACGCTTGTAAATTTTACTGAAATTTGGATCAAATGTGAAAGAGCTTTTCTCTCAATATACTTGGATTTATAGGGTGATCCACCTATCAAATCGAAGATCTACGAGTCTAGTTTCCAGCGCATTTAACCGTTTGTCGATACGACATCCGAGTAGAGAGAAATTCGCATTTCCGTACAACGGTGCAAACTGCCACAGAACAGTGGGCCCCACTTAAGTGATATAAATAGAGGCCTCCAACGTTTTTGGCCCTCATTTTCATCAAGACTAAGCCCTAGATCAGCCCTTATACTCTCCCAAATTATTCTCCATCAATCACAATCAATTTCAAAGGCAAATCAAGTGATTACAACATAAGGAATCACATGACAATCATAATATCGTAGACTTCTCGTTGTTTTGATTTTCGGAAGAAAGCTTTGTCTTGAAATAACTCAAGTTGTAGAGTATTATTCAACTTTTAAGGTATGATTTAACCTTCTCTTCATCTCTTTGAGCCTTACAAGTAATTAAACCTAGAAATTGGGTAGAAACCCCCATAGAATGAGCTTTTGCGATTCTTATGAACTCTTATGAACTTGGCTTTCTTGTTGGGCTGTTTTATATAGTTTTAACATGTTGCTTGGAGTTATGATGGCATGTATAGGATTGCACTGATGAGGGGGAGTAGGAAAGTAAAAATTTTGTAGTGCTTTGCGGGAAAATTGAGCTACAAAAGAGCCTGCGAACTTATGCCCGCGAGTTGCTTGCTTAAATGTCTAAGTAAAGACTCTCATGAGCTATGAGTTTGATTTGATCTCGAATAGTTCATTTTGTGTAGGTATCCATTCATAAGGTATTCAAGGACCCGGAAGACGCGTATAGCTCTATTAACGAGGTATGTAGGGTCCTTTTTTATATCTTTCGGCATGACTAGAACTCGAATGAACGTTTATTGGATTGTTTCATCAAATTCGAACTGCTCCACTCCAAATTGATAAATATGATTAAATCTACCCTTTTCACATGAATGACTCATATCGAAGAAGATTTAAGTATTCTCATCCTTCCTTGTTCATCACTCAAAGAGAATTAAAATTCTTTTGTTCGTTCTTTTTCCGACGTCCATATTGATCATGGTTATTGATAGCTTGACATGATGTCTACTTCAAATAAATCCGTACTACGTAACTTTCATGTTTCTTGTGCTGGTTGTCTCATGGTTGGAAACCAAAGGACGTAGGGACAATAAAGATAGTCGAAGGATAACGACAATAGGTCACTTCGACTCTTGTCATGATATCTCTTCTGAGGTCGGTCTTGCATTGCACTTATGTGTATATATATATGTGTGTGTTTATTTTCATTACCGAGCCGCGCTATAGTCGGCCGGGTAGGCACTTATATGTGCACCTAAACATGTTTCTTCTTTACCGAGCCGTGTTGTAGGCGGCCGGGTAGGCACGTAGCTGTGTATTGCCACTGATCAGTTGGGCAGAGATGATATTGTGATGATGAGCTCAC
>MCJB01026661.1:97547-146748 GCA_002018475.1 Nicotiana obtusifolia | reverse complement strand
ATAGAGGTTGTTGTTGGGTTTTTCTGTGTGTAGGATTATACATTTGGTTCTTGTTAGTGTCATATTGCAGCTTTGTCGGCCTATTATTCATATTACATGTCACAGATGCTATGGTTGGTTCGCTCGGGCCTTCGAATGCCGAGTGCCGGCCACACTCCCCAAAGTTGGGGTGTGACAGTTATGCACACAACAGCGCCAACTCCACAACGACAAACTACACGACTTTCCATTGCATTCTTAGCCTGAAGAATAAAATATCGACCTAGAGAAGAAAAAAATTGACTTGAATCTATAAAAAGTTTGAAAAGAAGAAGTTCAGAGCTTGTATAAGTCAAAAATGGAGATTGTAGGCCAAAGGAGGAAGAAGAAGCCCTCTAAATAGATGGGCCTTTAGGTTTATTACCGTTGGGCATTGAAAAAATAACATTCACGTTCCTGCCAGGCATGACTTACACGCACAACAGCTGACTAGGAATAATTTATGCTACGTAGATTGATTCAATGGTCGGAGGTGTTTATTAGTTCACTTATGCTTAAGTTGGAGTTTTCATATGGGAATTTTAAAATTTTATTTATCGATATGACAATCGGGTAGAAGTTTAAAAGGCGGGACGCCATTTTGCCTTTATAGTACCCACTTAAATGGCTCAAAGAGATGGCATTAATGACTATTGATCGCTGGTTGTTTCACTTAGAAATGATCGATCTCACGGGCTTAGCGAAAAGACAAGTGTGAGAAAACCTTTTTTGGCATTTTGGTGAAGCCTTCAGAAGTCCGTTACAAACAGTAAAGACTGCAAGTGTACATGTAGTTAAACAAGTGCAACGATTGTTTTCTCTGTTCCTTTTACACTCTTAGTGTGTTATGGATTATGACTCGTTAGACCCGTATAAGAATAACAATAATAATAATCTCTTTTGCTATTTATGGTACTGATCATCTCAAATCTAAGCTTTCGACTGTTAGAAGATACATGCGATGGGCAGCTCATTTGGTCGTTGATTCGAGATCGAGGGGTTCTCTTTTATTCAAAAAATGAAGGCCTTATTGACTCTCATACTCAAAAAGTTAAGGGGTTTAGTGAAACTCAAACTACGTATAATGTCATCATATAGAGCTGAATTACTTATGCTTTAGAAAGTATGTATTACTCACTCCTACTTATGTCATCAAGATCAAGGGGGTATTACCGGAGCTAATTTTCTTATTTTACGAACAAGAATGATGAGGATTGAAGTGAATGCCAAATAAGGAAAAGATAAGGCTGACATATGCAAATGTATGTCCTGATCAAGGGAAATAATCCCCCATTATTCTCCAAATTCCTCTTTCTGGAGAACCAAACTCCCTCTCATCCGAACGGTAGTTTTACCTTTTTCATACATAACCGTGGCGTGGCGTGCAATGATCTCATTGGTGATAACTTCTTTGAATAAACTTAGATCGGTCATTAAATAGGAATTCAACTTAATTACCAAATCATGTTTCATTCGCGATAATTTCTTTTGATAAACATGTTGATCGGTCATTAGATCAGAGGCACTTTTTCTTGTTTGGCTCCACCTCAAGACTCTTGTTCGTAGTCATTTGTCCAGGAGCAATGGGATCGACAACTTACTAAAGATACTCTTCCTTTGAAATAAAGAAGATATTCCCTGCTTATCTATTTGGCATTTAACCAAAAGTTTGAAAAAAAATGAAATGTTAAATGATACATTCATCAATTGCAACAATAGAAAATAGGATACATATCATATAGAAAGAAAAGAAGAGACTATAAATCATAACTCAGCTTCTTCACTCTTCCCAGATTCAATCTTTCCCGTGGTTTAAACTGATATAAGCCAGTCACCCTCTCGTGACGGAAAATTAGAATTATAACTGTTTCAAAGAGGCCTAGTGTGATGATGTCTAGCTCGGCCACAAAGGAGAGCATTCTTTGGTATTGGAAGTTCATCTCTCCAAGAATTTGATGAGGAGTAAACTCTTAAGTAGAACTGCTGTCCCAAATACCTCCTTGACCAATCCTCAGACCTTATATTCCACATTCCTACATTATCCAATGCCATGTATATTGCAGTCCATGACTTGGGGTACACCTGAATTACATCAGACAAAATACATTGGAACATAAGTTTAAGGATGCTTTGGCATAGAACAAATTTGAGGTTATGTGCACTATCGTACTAGAAGTTTTGACAAACCTGAGTCGTGCAACGTGCAACCGTGTCCCTTAAGTTGTAGTGTGATCTGCTCGCTGGAGTCCATTGTCCGCCATTCATACTGTTCAATCACAAAGATAAAGAAGCAAGAGGAGTAAATGTGTAACTCAGACAAGGAGAAGTTTTCTTGTTTCTTAACAAGAATGATGATAAAGAGATGATTTACCCGACAACAAAGAAAGAATAGCCGTCAATGTGCCATGACTGGACAGTGTTCTCCCAATTTTGGAAAACGATCTCAACGTAAGATCTGAAGTTAGCAGCCATAACAGGGGTTCCAAGATAACCATTTCCATTGTAGGGCTGGTCAGAGATGCCACCAAGGTTGAACACTCCCCCAATTTTGAAGTAATCAGCCAGCTTTAATGGTGTGTCCGGATCAACATACGAGACACTGTTGACAGCATATCTCTGTTTGCCGTTTATATATGGGGCAGAGTTGGCAAGAATGATTGTACGCGAAGGCTTGATCAACCCATAATGATAAGAACCTTGAGGATTTGGCCTTGGTCCACTTGCAGTTAGATTCCAACTGATTTGACAAACAACCAACGAAAGAGTTTTTGAGATTCTAGAATGAATGTGATACTTCTTAAGCATTCATGGATTCTATTTCTCTTCATTCCATCTATGCAAAATGTGCCTTTGTTTGGAACAAGATAACTCCAATACTTCACCGAGTATAATATTCTACCAATAGTTTAACTAACCATATGAAGTAATGAATTATCTATTTAACATGAAAGTCAGACATAACAAAGATGTATTACCGTATAGATCTGGCCTGGTAAATGGACCAATTAATTTGAGTAGTAGGCCCTCCAGGGACAGGTCCAGAGACCTTTGTCCATGAGTTGCTGTAGTGAAGAACAGCAGTGGTGGTTAGAACTCGTCTAGTAAAGCGTGAAGAAACCACGACATAGTAGTCCTTTGGAGGCTGGTTAGCAGTGACTAAAACTGAATAAGACTGTCCTAAATGGATGTCAAGTGAAGTGTAGGTGGTTTGGAGTGTATGTGATCCCTCAACTTCAACTAGTTTCATTGTGTGCCCTTGAATTCTGAAATTAATTGATGTTGCAGTCCCCACATTAGATATTCTGAACCTGTATGTCTTACCTGCATATTGAGTAGGAGGACTAAGGTTTCTGAAGCTGAAAACATTAACAAGACAGGGCACAGTAAGAACAAGATTAATGTAATCAGACTAAGCAATTTTCAGTTAGAAACCTTGATCAACTGTAAATGTGTATCCGTTCCATCCACGACCATTGATAATAAGACCATCAGGTAAGGGAAGATTATGACCACTATCTAAAATGTACTTCAGTTGCTGCAAGAATCAAATCCCCATGCAAATTTAGCTCCAAAATCATTATTGTAAAGGTAACAACAAATATGATAATTAAGCCAAACAGATGGGACTTACCCTGTGACTTCTCTTGTACAAGTCTCCAGCTAGTACAGTGAAATCACGAGCAGGTGGAGGGAAAGGTACTGGAATTCGAGGACGACTATAGACTCGGATGGCACCATATCCGCCTGCTGCCTTGTGCATTGCAAGTGATGGGAAGTAGAAATAACTACCTATTTGATCTTTTGCTTGGAGAGTATAAGTGAAGTTTTTCCCAGGTGGAATTGGACAAGTTGTGCCATAAACTCCATCTTGCCATGAGTTTCTCCTTTGTTGTAAACCATTCCTGAAACAAATGCCAACAAATTTGAATTGTCAGAAAGCAAAAGAAAATTGCCAATTGAATAATTCTTGAGTTAGTCGATACCAATAAACTCATAAAATTATTGCTAACTATTCTATAGAGAAGATAGAGTAAAAGGTTGTCATGTGACTAATGATTGCTATTAACATAGACTAACCTACGCAGCAAGAAATAAAGAGTAAATGAATGGAGCTAAGATGAACTATACCAGCTTATTTGTAGTTGTTACAGAAATTTTATTAATTCAGAACTTTCTGCAATAAATCTTCGAATTTTCCTTCAATTACTTCTACTTCCTCCCCATTTCAATGTGTGTATGTATGATAATTTACGCACGAGATTGTATCACGGTGAATTGCATAAACGTCATTATCTAAAAATTTAAACTGTTGCAGGGTTGTTTCTTTGTCCATTTTTTACTAGTGATTACCGGTGAAATTCGAACCGAAAATCTTTATGCGTTAATACTATGTTCAACAGCATGAACAACCTCGTCCAGTGCTTATAATATACTTTACAGTAATTATTTTAAGGTCTACAATATATCCTTGAAAGATTCCTTTGGTACTCAGCATGGATTGGTCATTGCACAATCTGGTGGAATTAGACTTCTGTAGCCTTCATTCAGCCGAAGATAGCGCTAATAACTTTTCACTTTCCTCAACAATAATGCTAATAAATATATCACTTAGGCCCTACAGAAAGACATGCCACTTTCTCTCTGTTCTCTGGGTGTGTGGCTCATTGTACTCCACATATAAAATTGGAATCAATTTTGTAACAGCTCATGTCATAGATCTAGAGATCTACCACGTGGGTAATGGGTTTATTTGATGTACCAAAGTATTGTACCCCTCCATACCATATTAATTCCATGTCTCAGTAAGGAATCCTGCTCATTTAAGTTCCAAAAAAGAGATGAAAGATAGTATATTAAATTTCTTTTATAACATTATTATTGTCTGTGGGTGCACATCTTGACTGGAGTATCTAACTAGATCATATTAATTACATCTCCTTCTCTTTTATGACTATGCACCTTTTTTCATACCGCCTACCAATTTAGAAAATGAAAATTTTACTCAATAATTTTGTTGATCAAAATTTAGGCAAATATAAAAAAATTACCTAAACTTTTTTGTCTATGGGAGATTTGAATCTTGGTCATTCAATAAATTTTTATCAATTTTATTGACCACTGGATGATACAGAAAAGCTAAGTTTGAGAACTTAAAATAAAAGGAGAAAACAGGAGTAGGACCTACTCACATGGACCAGCATACCAATGATTAAACAAGTCTAATTCCTACAGCTAATAATGTCTAAGTTGTAAACTAGACCAAAAAACAACATCACCCCCCTACAGACAAAACCCTACCCATCTCTTTTTTTGCAAGAACACCGTTTAGCTTTTCGCGAAAAGTTGCATTCCTTTGCTACATAGATGTGCACTTTACTATACTATTATACATTCATATTAGTAATAACAGAAAACATTATGTCCTAAAAGAAATGAGGAACAAACACAAACATGTATTTGGAGAAATATTTGAGACGAAAATGGTTTTATCAGAGACATTTCATTATTCATGAACGTACATAGGAGGCAAAATATTGAATAGATTTGTATCCAAAAAAAAAAAAGAAATTGTATCTACAGAATGCCAATGCAATTGCTTGACATCCAACATATTGCATCTTTTCATAATCTGAATGACATTAGGAAAGGAATACACTTTGATTATAAGTCATACCAAGAAATGAGGAAAGGCTCATTCAAGTAGTTGTAGACACTGATAATCAAATTGTCGTTGGTAACACAGTCAATCTGTGGCCCTGGAAACTGCCCATTAATCAAGATCCCCTGCCACCAACATTGTCAAGATCACCTTAATAAGAATTCAACAAGCATACGTTATGAAGAATAGTACGAGAAGAAGAATGAGATTTACCTGTTGTTTGACACCCAAAGGATAAATGTCTCCGTAAGTGATTTTCCAAGTGTAATATCGATAAGGATTGTCACAATATACACTTGGTAGAGTAACTAACACAAGAATAGTGAGAATGGCAGAAGGAATATTGCTCTTCTCCCTCATTCTGTTACTTTAGTGTTTCTTGAAATTCTTGAAGAAGAAAATGAACTTTTTCTGCTTCCCCTTCTTCTCCAAAATGGAAAAGCTGGAGGGAAAACAGTCGAGAAAAAGAAAGGAGAAAGGAGCGCTTGTGAGTTGTCAGTGAGAGTGGACAAATATATTGATGAAGTAAGGACTTAGCTAGCCCCTGTCACCCTTTCACATGCAACTGGAATTCCTCATTTCAATTTAAAATAATGTTAAAAAGGAAAGCACGAACCCACCATGTTTATCTCAAGTCTCGAAGACAGCAAATTAGGCATCTCTTCACCACGATGTAATCCAGTTATAAAAATGATCAATTGACAGGTTTTGAGTTAGGCAAGTGAAAATAAACTAAAATGAAACAAGTAGTAAAATATGTATAAAATCTCTTTCAAAAGCAATGTTAAAAACTAGCTGGACGCAAACGTCAAAATGGAAAATCTAGGGTGGTTCAACGGAATTCAATATTTCTAATACTGTAGTTTAAACATACTTACTAATAGTATTAGTATGTATGAAATATAAATAAAATTTTAATAAATATTAAATCTAAATTCATATTTTTTTTATGAACAATAAGTTTAGTGTTAAAAGTCTTTAAGATTTTGTACTCCCGCTAAAATTGCAACAAGACTTAATTGATATTCTTGGATATAATATTTAATGTAGTCAGCGGATGTAATATAGGCTTTACTTTGAGTTTTTAGTTAAAATTTGTTCCCCAGACAAGATGCTAATTAAGATTAAAAAAAAATTGTTATTTGGCATCCCAAAATCCCAAGTTTGATCAAGCATCAATTGTAGCGCACATGCATGCTCAATTGCTAATGCCAAGAATTCAAAAATCATCTTCTTGTGGGCTTCTTAGTATTTATGTTCTGTTCATCTCCTAAGAATTTCAATATTTATTTGATGCTAACAACTAACAATTGGTTGGAACATGTTGCCAATCATTAAAGTGGCGGTGAGATCTACTGCTTCATTTTAGATTTGTTAAAGATCCATTTATTTATATTGCGATGGGGTTCAAAAAACTCTAAAAAGGTCACAGTTGGAAGTTTGAATCCATAATCTAAAACATTTCTTGAACTCTTTTTATTACTGCGTTAGAAATTTTGCTTGTTTAAATAAAATTTACTGCACTAATAATCAATAAAAAAAAAAGTTAATTTTGGCTATATACGATTCAATTTCCTGGCAAAACTGATTCAAAGCCAATTCATTCTTGTGGGCCAAAAGATTACGGTGTGGTCGACCTCTGCTCTGCTTCATGTTACAGCCAGCTGTCAAAATCCGATTGGCTTCAGCCAAAATGCCAAAGATGGTCACAAAAGAAGAAAATTGCCGATAACAGATTAAAGCTTTGTCTTTTTGGTACAAAGTTTATGAAAATCTAGAAAGTCAGTCACAAGGTTCTGTCAGACCAAATTGTATTTTAGCTGAAGTTCAGGCGTGAATCACTGATCCCGCTCAGAATTAAGATTGGAATCAAGTTATTTACATACACCACTATAGTTTAACCAATTGTAAAGTATCAAATTTTTTAGATTATCGATTCATACCTCCTATAAGAAGTTCACAGCAATTGATTTTTAGTATTTTAATTGTGCAACACTAAACATACTATCAATGTATAAAAATTAAAAAATAGATAATAAAAAAAATTTCAGATATAAAAAAAAGGAAATGAATTTCGTAAAACTTGATTTTCTTGTAAAATTTTAAGAATATCAATCCAGAATCAACTGTGCCTCAATCCAACATAGAGCAACATATAATTTGGCTTGGTTCACTAGTGGTCAACCTGCTGGCCCTATTCCTTTATTTGGACTTAAGTAATACACATTAAATGCTCAACAAATATAGAATTTTCACCAGTTGATTGATTATACACAACAAAAGAAAATGAAAACCCAGAAGAATAAGATGAAATATCTCAAAATATAAAGGCCAAATTGGTAATGCAATTTAATTATCTTTGTGTGGACGTCACAGCACTAAAATCATAAGTATAAGTAGGGGCACAAATAATTTTCATGTGCATACAGAAATTGTTAATGCAATTTAATTTTCGTCTTTCTTCCTCATTATTTAAGGATGTTATGCAGGTTATTCTGAACAATGGGCTTGTTGACAAATATAAATTATGGAGGAATGGACCATCCTGGACCTCAAGTCTGGTGAAACAGAAAGAGGGTAACTTCTATAAATAACTGGAGCAGCTCAAGCACATTTACTTTGAAGCTAAAGTTTAAAGTGAAGCCTAAATCTTTACAAGAAAGTTATAATATATATTTTTATTTAAAATTTATTCTTTTAACTTTTTCAGATATAAAGCTGTTTAAAAAGTCAAATCTTTACTTTATTTGCATATCTAAAAAGTTTTCTTTCTTTTATACGGAAAACTTTATTTTTGTACTAAAATATTGGATGTATTGGATCGAGCGGTTGGATCATTCTAATTTTAAGAAAAAAAATATAATATTGACAAGCGGGTTGAAACTAATTGCATTCGCTAGCCAAAAATTATATAAAGTATGTATACTATATGTATATAATACACATATAGAAAAAATATAAATATTTTATCGGTAATTATTTTTGAGAGCGGCTAATAATATATATTTCTCCTATTTTAATTGGGTTATTATTTATTAGACAGAAAATTAAAAAAAATAAAAAAACATGAAACAAGAAAATACTATCGGAAAGTTGTGTTTTTAGGTCACTGTGATTTTTGTGTGAGAAAATCTAGTTATATGACTTTGGTGAAAAAAAATCATAATTACATGACCATTTGTGACATTTACGCTATATTTGTAGGTAATGGGACATTTAATTGATGCTTTCCAGGAGGTCAGGACAGACGTAAATGTTGCAACTTTAGTTATTCATATTCTTTAGACTATTTAACAAGAGAAAGTGTTTTAACCTTCTAGAATTAGGCTAGCTGAGAGGGTCAGATTATAATGTGGTTAATCAAAGAAATGATCACATGGAAGTCTCACTAAGGAGTAGTTTCAGTTTCTATTTGCTATGCAATCTACGAGCGTCCTCCTGGATCCCCTGTCATTGATCTTTCTCAAACAAGAATGGCATTCAATCTATGACTAGAAAAGTAAAAGAATGCATAACATTCAAAGTAAATTAAGCATGTATGGTAGTAGCAATTCTAGTGACAAGAGTAAAAGTTGAGCAGGTTTCATTATTTGGCAATCATGGATCAAAAGCGAAGGATAATAATGCCAATGCCAGAGGATTGGCTTCCTCACAGAGGCAAACAGCTAATATTTTGTCCAGGACAGCTGATGAGTTGATTGAAGCTTATCAGTTCAAGAATGTAAATATCGGAGACAACCTTTTCTACCTCACACAAGGTAAGGGTAAGGTCTGTGTACACTACCCTTCTCATACCTCACTAGTGAGATCACACGGGATATGTTGTTGTTGTGCACAGGAAAATGTAAATACAGCAATTAAATATTGGAGCTAATTTATTTATGTTTGTTCCTGTTAAAAATCACCATGTCTTTACCTGGATTGCTGATACCTGCAAAATTTGCCTAGGTTGGTCTATCAAGTTCCGGAACACAATGATCTTGGCAGACAGAAAGCCAGGTATTATTTCAGGCTTATAAATTCTTTCCATTTTTTTGGCTAAAACAGATTGTTTCTCCCTGATATTACAATGCCACTCTAAGATGCTTCCATATAGGAGCTTGTAACCATCTCCTCGTGTAAACTGGATTCGTATCCCTTGTGGCACAGCGGCAAAAATTAGTGTTATAAACTATAAATACAACACCTGAATCCATGTTTGGAGAACTTTTTCCAACTGTCTGTGATACTTGCTTATTTGCTTAAATGTGTTGGAAATGATTTCCATATCTCCCCCATTTTGCTTTAGAAAGTTGAAACATAGACACAATATTCTGATTCTCCATAGGATCACAAACAGAACTTGACATGTATGGAGACTCAGCAAAATGCTCCTCACGTATGGATGCCAGTGATCAATGTAGTTTTATTTGAATATCGTGAACAACAGACATGAATCGGTGATACTAGGAAAGATTGAATCATTGCACAAGAACTATCAATCAATTCCAAAAATAGTTACGGCCAAAATATAAATGACATATAGTATGACTTAATTTAGAAAGTCTTTCTGATTAATTGCAGCAAATTATTTCTCTATCTTTTGTCTTGACAAGTTATTTTAGAATGTAGTACTACGGCTTTCTTGATCAGTCCTGCTCGCTCATCATGCCATGCTTCACTGTAATTGTGTTCGACAAAGTTTTAGGAAAAAGAAAAAACGCAAAAAAAGATGAATGAAATATAGCCATAAAATAGAAAATATGCAGTAGAAAACTGCTTCAGAAACTGATCATAGATGAACGTATCCTTTTGGCGTCTACTTCGAATTTGTTTTGGTACAAATGTCATATTTTCATATTCAGTCATCCCTTATTTTTACTGCTCCTTTATAACATGAACCCCTCCCCCCAAAAAAACACGTACCAAGTAACATTATTAAACAATGTACAATTACTATAGATAACCATTATACCAAAGTTAATATGTAATCTATATATCTATATAATTGAGGGGCATTAGGTAGTGATGTGGCAACGTCCATCAATTAAGAATCCTATTTATCTCTTTTGTCCCTTTTTTGCTTTTTGCTCCTATTTTTAATTAGTATGGAAATCCAGCAGTCGTTTAAAAGATCATGTCCAATTTTATTGGAGGTGGAAGGGACGTTTCAAAAGAAATCGTAAAAAAAGCAGTGGTCCCCTTCTATTAAAGGAGTTAGGGTTTTTACTATCAACCAACTCCTATCCTATGCCAAAAGTGAGATGAAAATCATAATCGAATACTTCGATTGGACTGCAATACTCAACCTATATGCATTGGATGCTCGTTGCTAATTTTCTTGGTAAACCGCTATAAAATCATAGCTTAAGCTCCCTTTGGTCCGAATGTTTCCCCAATGAAAGCCACAAATTAATAAAATTTGGCTTGCTTTCATTACAAATTATTTTATGAAAGGTAAGTGAAGATCTAATCTTTTTATGTTTGATGTCTTTCTATATTTCACTGATGGATAAAATTGTAACAGGGTTCTTTAATTTAAAAAAAAAAAAAAAAAACACTTGTTTTAGCCTTTTGTCTTTTGTATGTATCTATGCTTTTGATTTTGCAAAAATATGATATCAGGAATTTTTTTTTGCTTAGATGCAATTTACATATGAGGAACTTTTTTGCTTAGATGCAATTTATTACATATATATTAGCGAGGACGAGGAGATAATAGTCGGCATGAAGTGTGTTAATTTCGTATAGTATTTTAATTTATTTTCATTTAACTCTTTTTTGTTTCTCTTGTAGTAATTTTATTGTATTGGACAAGCGTTTTGTTTTCCTTTTTTTTTTGTCACGCGTAGCAGTGGTCATGTATTTTCATGTAGATAATAGTGCTTAAGTGAGATAACTGTGCACCTTCACGGGTCATGTGGAGAATAGTGCTACATTTAGGGGAATATTCTCTTTCTTATGCGAGGAAGGGGTTTGATATACTACTAACCCCGGAGAAAAAACTGAAACAAGAGTATTTTAGTTAGATTAGAGGTCAGCTGTGTTTTAGAAAACAAAAGAAAAAAACGAAGAAAGAAGAAAGAAGGGAAAGATAAAAATAAATAAGAAAAATAGTGACAAAAATTGCATTTTGATTCCATCACCGAATATTAGTGCGCGAAATTGATGTCATAATTTGTTATTTTCATTCGACTTTCCTTCGTCTTTATTTTAAGTTCTGCGTAATTATTTGTAAAACTTTATATTTTCATCTAAGATCTCTCAATTTGCTCCCAATTTTAGAGAAATATTTTAGTGCGAAGATGACACATATACTGCGAAAAGTAGAGAAAGTTGACAAAATAGTTGTTTCAGTCTGTCTATTTTAATGTTATTGAGCAATATTAGTTCGTTTTTCCAAAACTATACCCAATTAAAATTTAAGTTGCTCTTCATTTTTTGGTGTTGGTCATATGAACGCATTTATTGATCAGGCATATCTTAACATTATTCTTGCGCTATCAAATTTGATCTGTTATATTTCTTGTTTATTCTCCTAATTTATTGTCTGTTTAAGATAAGATAAGTTCAGGGAATATTAAAAAAGAAAGCAACAATTATTTGAAAATCGTGTATACAATTGACAGAAGAAAATCGAGATTCCTAAGCATAAAGAAGGGGGGAAATATTTTTCTTTTTAAAAATAACATACAAGAGAGGGAGAACAAAGGAAGGGAACAAAAAAATGTCATATAAGAAATAGCAGTAGAAAAAGCATGAATAATAATAATAATAATAATAATAATAATAATGAAACTTAAGAGTAAGTTCTACAGAGTGGTAGACAGAACAACAATGTTGTACGGGGCTGAGTGTTGGCCAGTCAAGATCGCTCATGTCCAGAAGATGAAGGTAGCACAGATGAGGATGTTGAAATGGATGTATGGGCACACCAGATTAGATAGGATCAAAAATGAGGTTATTCGCGACAAGGTGGGTGTGGCCCTATTGAGGACAAGATGCGGGAAGCGCGACTTAGGTGGTTTGGTCATGTGAGGAGGAGGAGTACAGACTTCCCGATGAGGAGGTGTGAGAGGTTGATATTGGAGGGCCTACGGAAAGGTAGAGGTAGACCAAAGAAGAGGTGGGGAGAGGTGATTAGGCAAGACATGCCGCAGCTTCAGCTGACCGGGGACATGACCCTTGATAGGAAGGTATGGAGGTCAAGGATTAGGGTAGTAGAGCAGATAGTCTAGAGTGTTCAGAACAGTAGTATTGGCAAGCAGTCTCGCTTTTTGTTGGTAGTAGGTTTTTATGACTAACCATTGTTTCTTTCATTGTTGATCACCTTACTACCTAATTGTTTTCATTCAGCTTTTATATGGATTCTTAATATTGTCCCTTCTTGTCTATATTTTCATTAATGTGGTGCTTATGCTTTCCTAAGTTGAGGGCCTATGGGAAACAGTCTTTCTATCCTCATAAGATAAGGAAAAGATTTGCGTACACACTACTCTTTCTCAGATCCCACAGTGTGGGATATTATTATTGAGTATGCTGTTATAATAGAGGACCAAGGCAAAGTCAGTAGTAGGGTTTTACTTCGAGGAAGATTAAGGAATATAAATGAAAGAATCATATGTTAATTACCTCTCTCCCCACACACATAGGTAAAAATTTCCCCTTTTTCGTTTTACAAGATTTTTTATAATAATATATGTAATGGTTTATTTGAGCTCTAACTTTACTAAATGCACGTATATTTGTGATTTCAGTTTTTAGGCATATATATACTGAAAAAAGTATCTATTCTATCTCCAATAAATTCATAAAAATATTATTTTCTACATATATGAGTGTCTTTTACAACCAACGCAAGGCGCGGTAAATTTCCTAGTATAAAAATAATCCGTGCAACTTACTGTTAGTTGAATCTAAGTCAAGTAAAAAAACGTCTTCACTGGAACATCCCTTCTTCTTTATTAATTATTATTATTATTATCATTATTATATCAAGAGAATAGCTTTAGCAATGGTATAAATTTATCAGAGAAGTAAGCATGATTTCTACTGCTTTCTTTTTTTTTTCCAAAAAGTGACAATATCAAGGGTATACAGCCAAAGCATCCCACCAACACTCTACATAAAGGGCTACAACTCCAGCAGATTTGACAATTTGATAAATTGAAAGGCCAACAAGTACCAATATTAAATAAACTGCCAATTTACATTAAATCCAAATCTTTAGTATGTACGTTGTATCTGAGAGTGACCCCAAAACATAAGTACAAAGCAGCCTCACCACCACATGTGGCCTCTTCTATTATTTCCCTTTCACTTCAACCTAAAGACTTAAAGAAACCATAAACATGAATCATGGAAAAACTTTCCCACATTAAAAAAATATATATAAACAAATAAAGAGCTACTACTGGTCCTATTTAGTGTCAGAACTAAAGTAGGTGCTTTATAGTTTAAAAAAACAAAAAGTATTCTAATTTTGAGCCAAAAGAAGATCTGTTTTTTGTTCTGGTTTCCAATAAACAAAAGAGAACCAGAGGACTGTAATTTTATATAAATAATTAAAAAAAACCCTTTTTACTTCTTTATTCCCTTTTTATATTTTTCTTAATTATTTGACTATCCAGAAATAGTTTTGCAGCAAAATAAAGATATATAACTAATTTTGATCTATTACAATATTCAATTGTTCTACTGTTTTTCAAAACTAAATCTACACACATTGGCTTCCACTTCTCCTGCTTGAGGTCTTTTTTATCATTAGGAAACAGAGCTTCCAAGAATCTGATTAAATACAACTTTTTCTACAAAAAGGTACACCAAAGAATCCCTAACATGTGATCCTCCCCAAAAAATAATCATCCACAGAATAAACACTATCTGCAAAACATTACTGCCCTCCACCATGAACTTCTTTTTTATTTAACAAAGAAAAGACTTCTGCTAAAGAACTAACTTAATTGTACCTGAATCAATGAATAATAAAACAAACACAAGGCAACACAAAATAAAGCATGCACATTCTTGTCCAATATACTTGTCTCTGCTCCAAGAAATCTTATTGTGTTGGCTCCACTAGCTTGTGTCGCATTCACCACCTGACTCGTTTTATTGCTTACCGTCTTGCTGCATTTTTAGTAATTTATAGTAGCTTGTAAATAAAAGCTACAAACCAAGAAATTGAAAAACTACTATGCTTTTACAGCTAAACAGCATAGGGATATGAGAAAGACAAGGACAAATGTAATGGAAAAGAAAAGAAAAGGACCAAAATTATGCTCACCTTCCTGGAAATATACAACTCCCGTGACCTGCAAATATTCCCCACAAAGGAAAGACACAAGTTCAGAGTTTCAGCTAATAATTTGAATAGACTTCACAAAAAACATGAAACACGTGGAGCCATAGACTTGCTGGCTAAAGATATAAACAGCGAGATGAAAGTTCTCTATTCTAAGTAAAGGCTTAAAAAGCCACAACATAGGCTGGTTAAGTTTAACTCTATAAAAAGACCTGCATTCTTGTGGTTCTATATCCAAGTTGGCGCCATGGTTCCATTCTATTATTAATATGTTTCTTCTTCTTTTTTCTAAAAATCGTGGTGTCTGGGCTAATTTATGTGCACAACGACTATTTCACACGACATATGTACCGCGTAGCTCCGTACACCAAAGGCTTAGACAAAATGGAAGGAATCATCTAGTATATTTTGTCTTTGATGGGATTTGAACCATGGTCACCTATGATTTTCACCAACTTCATTGATCGTTAATTCAATGCGACATCCCATGCAACTATGTTCCTATTTTATATAATTGAATATTCAGCACACTTCAATTTGTGTGTCCCCTAAAAATGGAACAATAACTATGAAAAAACTGAAAATCCTGTTCCCAAACTTTTTCCGACCATCCAATTTTGAATGAGGCGCTTGTGGCTCTATATCCAAGTGGGCACCAAAGATCCATTGTGGGTCTGCAAAGCACTAGCTCATTAATTATTTAGCAGAATGCGACATTTGTGATTACAGTGTCAAGGTATCAACCTAAAAAGGTCATCAAACTTTCTGTTGTTGATAGTTCATCAAATAGTTTACACCATAATGTTGAACATAACATAGTTGGGACAAATGCTTAAATCACCTAACAACGAATCACTTCGTTCTCATCCATTTCAGCTCTCTCATTGTTAACAAACTAATTGTAGCTCATAAATCCACAACTAAAACTTCAAGATTTCATTTTTAATGTATTGAACTAATCTTTTCCTGAAATAGCAAGAAAAAAGAATATATTCCATATAGAGACTAAGCTTATGATAGACTTACTTGGATCAGATGTGGTGATCATAGCCACTCCCTTGAAGTCACAAGAACCAGGAGACATCCCTGCCTTCTGATAATAGCTATCAAATGCATATGAAGCATGATTCTTCACATCATTAGGCTGATAACAACTCTCCCCTGGCTGAATTTCGGAGCAATTCGCCCTCCCCGGCCCACAAGCCCAATCCAAAGCAGCTTGCAATGTCCTCTTATCAACCCCATCCATCGCAATGCAATATGTTTGATTAGTGGTATCATTAGCTAAGAATGTACCACTTCCAGACACATGAAGCAAGTAAACGGGCGTCGAATTCCCATGAAATAGCCCCCAATTCGCCTCGGACACAGGGGGTGACCTCAAATCCTCATTGAACAACTCATATATGTACACACCAGAAGTAATTTCCGGATGCAACGGGGTACCACTACGATCAATAATATGCTTAATTAAATTGGAGTTATAAGTATCAGCATTGTCAATTGTAGCATAAGGCTCTTTAGAATCCCCCTTTGAAGGCCAACCCGACTCAGTAACAAGAACTACCACATCTGTAACATTGAGATTTTTCATTGAAAAATATACTGAATCAATCATTGCATCAAGCACATTGGTATAATGAAGCAAAGTATTAGGATCCACCATCTCTTTAGAAGGTGTCAAGGGCTTAAACAGAGAGTTGTCTAAAGGAACAACCCCTTTATTCTGCATAAAAACATAGTAAGGGTACAAATTCATCATCAAAGGTGACTGTGTTCTTGAACAAAACTGCAATAACTGAGAAAGGACTGAGCTCATGGACTGATTGAAAAAAGCCTGAGAAGGTGGAAAAGGATCAAGAATAATGGAAGCAGAATTTGGGGTTGAGATCTTGATTTGGGTATGTAAATTTGCAGCCACTAAAGCACTATAAAGTGACTCAATAGCTGGCATAAGCAAAGGAGCTGAACTTGGTACAGTGGTCAAGATTTCATCTCCAACTGCAATTGCTGTGATAAGAGTTTCAGGGTAATAAGCTGCTACATTGCGCCCAATCCAAGCAGCTGCAGTAGTATTAGAGGAACCAATTGCAAGAATTTGGTTATTAGGTACACTAATAATGACTCTTATTTTGGTCTTGGCTAATGCTTTGAGAATATCAGGGTCAGCATCATAAATCCTTATGTGTGTTATTTTCTGTAATTGCAGAAAAGCAACCAAGTCTGAAGGTGATAGAAAATTGGAAACATCTGTACCTATGTTCACTCCCACATATGGCTCATCTTTATCTTGCTGCACTTTTATCTCTGCAACACATTCCGACACCATATTCATAAGACAAAACATAATAACCAATAAACCTCAAAACAAAAAACAAAAACATGGGATTGGTTCATATATGTTACCTGGTAAAAAACTGGAAATTGATGTGGAGAAGAAGCCGCAGAAGACAACAAGAAAGAAGAAAAGAGGGAGCTTTTTAGTATTTGCCATTAAAGAGAAGCTTGAGGTTTTCTTGTATCATCTTAGGGTCAGGTAAGGATTGCATTATCTTTGGGAAATTTTTGTTATTAGTAAAGGGGGTTTTGACTTAGCAAGATCTATAATTTGAAGTAAGGCATAAAAAGAAAGCATTGATAATTCTTGAAAGTAAAATGCACTTTAAGGAAGCTTTGATGTCATTATTTTATTTTTCCTGCAATGCTAGATCATTGTTGGATTTGATGTTATGTAAGGTGAAATGACAATAATGACCTTGTGAACCGACAAGAAAATTGGAGGAAAGATTAAAAGAAAGAAGTGACAAGTCTCTGCAATTTTTGGAGCACTTTCTTTTTTCTATGATGGGTTTGGTACAAAAGTTTGATTATTGGAACAGTATTAAGGGTCGTTTGGTTGAAAAGGATAAGAAAAATAATTAAGCATAAATTTTACATAAAATAAGAAAGTTTTTAGTTGAAAGTTCTAAGAAAAATAGTTCTCACTTCTCACATAATTAGTGCTACATTTAGTATGCTGAACAATATAATTTTCACATAACAAATTAAATGAAGCATTTAGTCTGATATATTCAAAATTATCAATTATATTAAGTTATGCGAAGTCCATAGATCATCTTATGCAACATAGAATTTAACTATTTAAGTAAGAATATACATATATTAATTATGTAAAAATAAAAATACAAGTGTCTTTAGAGCAAATAATTCCTAATGATATTTCATGTATTATTATTCGCGATATAATTAATTTTCTTTATTATTAAATTACATAATACTTCATTCTTTATTACTTAACGAATGTGTGAAACTTTTTTTCGAAAACTTTTACTTTTTTTCGAAATCAGTGTTTGGCCATAAAATTTCTAATTTTTACTTGAAGATGAATTTTGAAATTTTTCGAAAATTTGAAAAACTCCAAAAACTTATTTCTCAAAATTTTCACTCAAATCGCTCGCAAAACTTCAAAAACAACCCAAAATAATATTTATGTCCAAACGCAACTCTAATCTTCAAATATCATTTTCACTTTAAATTTTTTTTTACTTTTTTTAAAATTTTATAATTCTTATGTCCAAACGCCCACTTAATGTGTAAAATAATTGTGAAGATAAAATGCTTGAGCTTAGAAGTAAAGACAAGACTTTTACTGAACTCTAGGCTACTTCTTGAATTCCTGGGATGCTTCTCAAATTCCAGGCTGGCTATACGAGATCTGACTTTTCCCTTGTGTAATGACTGAAGTAATCCCAGCAAACTGTTTTCGGTTCATTTTAAGGGAAAGGTGAAAAAAAAAAAAAAAAAAAAAAAAACAAGTAGACGGAGACGCATGCGTGGCTGACGCAAGAAAGAACCCTAAGACAAGCTATTTTTATTGAAGCTATATATTTGGGAAAGAAACGTATGGTGGACCTTTATTTACAGCACTTGCGTTTCAAAGACAAGAAATTAAAATTAGGGAAAAGAAAGAAAGAAATTTATAGAGAGGGATTATTCAACAAACCAACTTACTTATATTAATTTCATGGAGTTGGAAAGCAGAAAGCTTAATTTCATTGAAGAATTTAGGTCCATTAAAATGACTTGTAGAAAGAAGAAGAATATGTAGTTTAGTTACATTAATATATTATGTATGAAGAATTCGAACAATATAACTAAACACATGGTTTCAACAATTACAAGGAACCTAAAAAATTATCCGTACCAAATATTTATGTCCAATCTTATCGCTTCATCTTAAAACGTCATAAAATGCAAGTTACCAAAATTATAGAAAGTAATTTTTTCCTCTTGAGGGAGAGTGAAAGAGTGTGTGTGTTATTTATCCAGATAATCCAAAAATGACTTGTTAATTAATAGTATAATGCATTTGTTTGTGCAAACATTCTGTATAAAGTAAAGTTTTTAAATTATAGAAAAGCGGAAAATGCATGAGTGTTCTAACTATGATTCGATCAACTAAAAAGTTCCTGCAAACTAACGACATAGACGCTTAGGATTGTTGCAAATTCGATGGGTGACGCAAAATTTAACATCACATGAAAATTTTATGATTCTACGTGAAAAACACTAATATTATTGATCTAGTATAAACAACAAATTAGATAAACTACTTTGATTTTCACACTCAATTATTAACCGTCAGAAAAAATATCATCAGTTCAACAAATAAATTAAAGTTGAAAAAGCTAATTAACTAATATACATAAGATCTATTCACACATTTAAAATACTTTTCATTTTTTAGATCCATATAAACTTAATATTCATTTATCTAAATTCAATATTTTTATATAAGAATTTAATATAGAATAACAAATATTTTAATTTATGTATCTAGTGATGACATAACAGTGTGTATCAGACCTTCAAAAAATATCAAAAACTCTGTGAAAAAATGATGTTGCTTACTTGGTTTATTATATTTAACATTATAATTTGTTTTACTATTTTTGTAATGAGAATTTTATTGAATTTATTATTTTGATAATTTTGTTCTTGAATTAAAAAATATACGTATTAGTGGAGCTGTCAAAATGGACAAACATTTCTGATGTATGATGATGTGTAAATAAGTAAAAAGTGCAAAAGCCAAACTTTATAATAGTATTAGAAAGTCGATGTTATTTGCAAAACAGAATGATTACCAGTGGTGGAACTCGACATACACAAAATATGTCCTTAAATTAGAGAGCATTTTTCTTGAGAAATACAATGACGTTCATCGGAAAATAAAATAAAAACTAAAAGTTATGTTGAGAGGATTACATATGTATTTACTATGGTCCAAAATATTTTTAAGTAAGCACAAATCGTATTATCACCAGTTTTATTCGATTTCTTGCACTAGATTTAGCATGAATGTTTGCATACTGTTGATTATAAGGAAGTAGATGGACGGGAAAAACTTGTTTCTTCAAAAATAATTGAGGTTACAAACATGAAGAGTAAAGCAAAATTCATTTTATTGGTCGAAAAGAATTTTACGTTCAAGCGATTGCATGATGATCATTTTTACGAGTTAATTAAATATATTTTTGACTTAAAAAGAAGAATTAAATGTGGCGACCCTGCTATTTCTTAAAGAAGCTAATTACGAATCTAAAGTTGCCGGTACTTGCTTAATGGATTGTGATCTTTTTGGTTTTGAAACTTTGTTTGTTTAAAGATATGGTTCCCAAACCATGGCATATGCTAGTTTTGTTACGGCTATCCTAAGTATTAAGTGGTTGGTGGTTAAACCCGGCTAGATTAAAAAAAAATATGAAATACTAGACACTTATATACGAAAAAATAGAGTAGTTATTGCATTTGAGGTTTATCAAGCATAATACTGAGTGGCTAGTGAGTTGGAGTTTATAACTAAGCAAAATGTTGAGATAGTCTCTGAGCTGTTTAGGGCAGGATTTTTTTTTTTTTTTTCTAGAGATAGGTCAATATGATGAACCAAAACGTGAGAGGAGGTCTCTAAAATTATCCTTAAAGGTTAATATTTTAGTTGCCAAACCCCCAAACTTTACATTATGTTAAATCTCATTTAATTTGTCACAACAAATTCTAAAACCCAAGGTTTTAAATTGAATCAACCTGGGGCTTACACTCTAGTTGGATCATTGTTACCCATCGTTTTATAATGCATCGTACATTGTATTGTATTATATTGTATTATTTTATGAATACAATGTTTGGATAGATTGTATTGTTTGTTGTTGTTAAATAGCATTTTGCTATTTGGTTTGATTGTATCGTACTGTACAGTAACTGATAAGTTTACTAAAATACCCTCAATTGTTTTAAATATTTAATTTATCAAGAATTACATATAAAAATAATTTTAAAAAATTCCTTTCTACTAATTTATCAGCAATTATGTCTTATATATAAATTAAGCAATTAAGCTCATGTAAATTCTATCACAATTAGTGGAACAAGTTAATAATATTAAAAATAATAATAAGTACGCTATATTCATAATTAGATCATAATAATAATAAAATAAAAATAAAATGTTAAGTACACTCTATTAAAAAGTTAGATCATAAGTAATATTTCCTAACAACATCACATATAATCCATAACTTAAAGTATATAATATAAAAGTTTTCTAACAATGTGACATATAATCTATAATGAAATACTCGTATTATTAAAATAAACATAATAATTAAAAATGATGATAAAGAAATGAACGAAGGAGTTGGCAGAACAAAGATAAATAATAACACTTTGCACACTTGAAAACAACAAATGTAATTGGAGATAAAGTAATTAGAATTGAAATTACAAATCAAAGCAGAAGAAAGAATAAAACAAAAAGAAGGCAAAACCTATACCTGACGTTGGAGTTGGACAGGGCAGAAGGAAAAAAGAGCTAGGTTGTAGGTTGGAGTTTAAAAAAAAAAGTAAAGGATAAAATAGAATTACAAATTTAATAAGTTAGGGCACAAATGGAAAGAAAAATATGAAAGAATCCCACCACACCAAATCGGTTGTTTCAAAAAATGAGAATTTTTATGGTTCCGAAATGATGGATTTAGCAATACAATACAGTCAACTTTAACTAAACAATCAAAACAAACGTTATTTTGGGATAAGACTACAATACGGTACAATAGGTAACAACCATCCAAACAAGCTCTTAATGTTCCTCGTTGTTCCTCCTAAGTAGGATTCTCCTTTCATGAATCTTTGAAATAATTAACTATATAAAAATTATATATAACCGACTCCAACTGACTTGTGATTAAGGTATAGTGATATTATAATAAGTGACGATGTATTACGGAGCATAATCCACTTTTAGAAAATAGATGCTATTTAAGAAAATGACAAATTAAATTGGATCCAGAAAGGTAGATATAGATTTAAGACAAGTCGACAACTAATGAATTTTTTACAGAATTTGTCAAAGTAATGAATTGTTTTCTTTTCTGATTAGATACTGCTCTAGTGTGCTATGAAATGTCAAATCTGCTAGTTAAGATTTTCAGCTTTAATATTGCTATAAATAGAGCACAAAAAATTAAGAACATCGATATAATCAGATACCTACTCCAATTCCTTTTCCTTTGCTAATTATCCACCACAAAAAACAAAGCATTTTGAGATGGCTTCAAAACCTTTATCCTTTTCTCTCATTCTCGCAACGATTGGATTTTGTACGTCCTTACACTCTTCTCTTAAAACTTGTGTTTTTTCAAGTTCAGATGTATAACTTGTACATAGGGATAATCTGCTTTTAGTAATTTCGTTTCTTTTGCTTCATTTCTTCCTTTTCCATACATTAAAATTACCTCGAAAAGCCTAAATTTTGATGAGATAATTAAGTCGAGTTGTTTACTTTCAAATCACGGATTATCAACTACATTGGTTCAAGAGGATTCAGCTAAATCCACTTCGTCAAAAAATTATACTAAGTAATAAAATACAATAAAAGAATAAACGTTGAACCCACCTGTCAAAGGGTATTGTATAGTGCAGTGGTTCACCAAGAGTGGAAGGCTGGGGGCCAGAATCTAGCTCTGGCCGATTCGTGCACATTTTCTTATTTTTTTCCATAAATCGGTAGATTTAAAAGTCCCATGTAGGCTATTTTAGCGTTTAAATCTTTTGACGATTTATTTAGGCTCAATGCCTAAGATAGTATAGGAATTATCTATCTATATCTCTCTCTATATATATATTAATTTGTGTTTTTTTAATTTTTGTTAGAATATTCTTCTATCTCAATTTCACACTTTTTCATTTGAAATCTTTTTAAATATTTTAAAGTATTCTACTTGTCTCTTTCTCGTGGTTGACCAAACATTAATTTTTTATTTATTATTATTTGTTTTACTTTAGCATATTTTTGTAGTTCCAAAATTATTATATTAAAAAATTATAGTCCTCTTTTATTTGTTATTCTCTGCAATAATTAGCTTGTCAATATAAAAATTTAGGGTTTGTTAATTTAAAATTTAACAAATAAGTAGAATTTTGTATTTTTGCATCGATTAAATTTATCTTTCTTAAAAGAAATTATTAAAAAATTTTAAAGTTTAATAAATTGTTAAAGTTAAGAAAGTAAGCAAAAGAAATTGTTAAAACTTATCTTTATATATTTTTAAAGGGTGACCATACAATAGAAGGGGGGAAAAGGTAGCAAGCAAATTTTTGTTCTTTGGAGGTTTTGTTATGAACCCAAACAAAAGAGCATATTTGTTAAGTCTGGTATTGCTTATAGTGTCGGATGAAGTGGAGGATTTAATTTTTATCTGAACCCGCTTGCATAAATTCATGATCCGCCACTGCAACACTTTTAAGGACAAAGTTATGCCATAAAAAAAGCGAACAAAATATAATCTAACATAAATAACTGAAGTCTTATACATATAATGAAGTTTTTTAATCTATAAACTTTTTAAATAATTAGCAGGAAGTAGGAAAAACTCAACAGTACTGAGATAATGTCATCGGAATTGGAGCTTGTGCACTTAGCTCGAATTGTAATGTCTTGATGATGAGACTGTCATTGAGATGGAGTTTATTTTAACAATTAAAATTTTCTGCAGTTATTTGGCTAAAGGTTGAAGGAAGGAATGTTAGCTTTTTGCCTAGCAAAAAAGATGAGGATTGTGGTGAGGTTTGCGGTGTGTCACTTACCCATCTTTGGTTGCAGTTACTGAAATTAACAGGGACAGAAATTAAGAAGAAAATTTGATGGGCCTCAAATAGAAGAGAATCATAAGAGTTTGGTTTGTTGCGTAAAATGTTGTAAAATTATACTCTGTTTTCGATTTGATGTAACTTAGTACAAGGCATTAGTCTATTATACAAAAAACATACTGATCCTCCATTTACTATTTCCTTTTGTTTCTTTTATCTTTTTAAAATTAGTGTAACATACTGTCTTTTTCGTCAATTAGTTTCACATAATCTCGTAGCTGACGAGTAAGGAAAGTTCAAAGGAACAGAAATGGACATGGGATCACCAATTTAACCTCATAAATTGTAATTCGAGTTGTGATTTTACGATTGTAATTCCCTTTGCTTTTCTTTATTTATTTCTTTTGGGTTCCCATTTTGATGTTTTTTGATGGTGCTTACGGCCAAATGGAATGGTCCTAATGAAAAACTGCATGAAGTATTTCTAAGACATTATTATAATGATTAGTTGCTGCTAATTTTTTTTCAAAATGTTAATACTTCTAAAGATTGTGGCACTAAAACATTCCTATTTTATAATGACATATTTGAAGTACGGAAATTACCATTATTCAGTTTTTGAATTTACTTTAATCGCAATCAGTTGAACTGTGAAGTATGTGATAATTTTTTTAAGACAACTCTCGAGGATAGAGTGAGTTTCGCCTGTGAAATTCTTTTTGAATAGTAAGAAACATATACTATTTCAACCAACAAAATTGAGCCCGCAAACACATATACTTCTCTACTTGAGAAGGATGAAAAAAGTATAAATTTATTTGTCCTAAGAAGGAACTAAGAAAACAAAAATGCGAAGGAGGAAAAGGGAGAGCCACCATATACCAACTCTATACAAGAAAAACTTAAAAGGGATAAATACTTTGCCACCGATTTGTTAACCATATATTCTACAACCCCTATCTTCCTCTTGTATTACCTTTCATCTGAGAGCGTTCACAAAAGCTAACAAGGAGTCTACATCCCTCTTCTCTGTAGGGTACTTAATGGCCTTTGAAGAGTGCTTTGGGAAAAAGAGTATCGTAGGGAAGCTGCCAAGCTGCAATTCTTGCTGTGCAAATGCTTTCTGCTCACCATCTGCCCTGAATCTCCCCACCTTCACACCTGAACCAGCTAACTTCTCAGCCAATTCAACATAGGAACCTTCCATTGCCTGGCAAAATTGGCACCAAGGTGCATAAAGAACGACGAGCCAAGGCTCTCTTCGGTCTTCCAATTTTAACAGGTTCTCAACTCCAGGCCTACTCAAGGTAACAATGTCCTTGGTATCAAAAATATCAGCAACGGTAGCAGTACCATTTGTTGGGACAGCACCATTTACACTTTCATCCTTGATGTTGCCCTTGTGTAATCCACACTCCTTCGCCTTGGCATCTTCCCACCACCATCTTCCCTCTCTCTCGTGTTGCCCTGGTAGGACCGGCCTTGTGCAAGGTTCGCATCCAATGGAGACGTAACCTTGTGAATGTAATGAGTTCACTGGCACATTCATGGCACGAAGGAAGTTCCAAATATCTTTTCCGTCCACGTTAGCCACGGGGTTCCACTTCACCAAGCTACCAGCACCACCATCCAACCCTTCAAAAGAAGGGTCCACCTGAACAACGGGAATTTCTGATCGAGTTCCAGGGGATTGATCTTTACGTTGCCCTGTGATCCAGGCACGTAAGCCCTTGAGGGCTCTCCTCAGCGGCCTAACTTTCCTTACACGGCAGCACTCTTGGTGGCCATCTTCATAGAAAGAGAAAAGCCCTTTGGTCCTAACTAAGGCCTGAACTTCAACAGCATCAGGGAACATGTACTCAATGTGAATGCCATAGTGCTTCTCCACACTATCAAATAATTGGTAGGTCTCCGGGTTCAGCCTCCCAGTATCAAGGCTGAAAACTCTGAATGGTCGACCAGTTAAATGCGCATACTCGATCAAAGCAACATCTTCAGCACCACTGTAAAATAAGGAAATCATCAAAGAGCTGCATTAGGGAGAGAATCACTTTGGAATGTCATCATTCTGCTACAAAATAAAAGAGAGCAATGGAGCCAGCTCCCAAATGAACTTTTGGACAAGTAAAATAGCTCACTTATCAGGATAAAGGGCATAATACTAAAAGGGACAACAAATAAAAGAGAGCAATGGAGCCAGCTCAGATGAACCTTTTTCACCACAGCATCCATTGCTAAGATTTCAAACAAAACATAGACTGTTCAGCGACAGAGATAAAGTTAGCAAATTTGGAAAAGGAAAATGATTTTCCATTGGCATCGATCAATGAGCAATTTATGCAAATCTCCATAACAACGTTCACAATGATAAACTTGTGATATAAATATGATTTTCATTCTCATGTAATTCACATGTACTATGAAAAAAGAACTTTCCATTTGCTTCAAGTACTAAAGTTCATCAGTATTCTTGTTTGCAACCATTCAAACACTCAAGTGATCTCTATATGGATACAATTAAATTAAACATATAAGAATATGAAATTTAAGCAATAGAAATAAGAGTCATGAATATAGCTTTAATGATTTAGATGACTAGACTCTTCTTTGTTCCCAAATCATGAACCTTCTCATTTTGTGATTTTCAGTTTCGGTCTAAAACACTTACACTCCCCCAGTTAGAAGAAAGCCACTATTTGTATTTCAACATTTATTGCACATTAAAACGGATTTTCATATTTCATCAAAGAAAACATCATCCATATAATACAACCTGAATAATTATGAGTAAAAATTCGCTTATATTGAAGCTAGATTTAAAGTTCAAAAAAAAAAAAGTACCTGAAAGCAATAGCAATGTCATCCCCAAATTTCTCAAGGGCCTTATCCATAATCTCGAGAGGGGAAGCATTTTGAAGCTCCTTAGCCAATTTCTCAAAGTCCTCTTCCTCAGCTTTCTCTGCTACCTCTGCAAATTCCCCAAAAATAAAAACAAAACCCAGCTATCATTTTCCTTCCTTATCATCAAACCTTCCACATGCAAAGACAAGTATTTGAAAATTGTAATTTACCAGGAGCCACGATTGTTGCTGCTGAGGGAACTATGGATTCTTTCCTCTTAGGCTCAGCGTTCAATGGCTTCACTGCCGAACGCCTCCGACTATTCAAAGCCGTTGACAGCATTTGAGGCCTATCCAATGTCTGAAAGGTACCCAATTGGGACACTGCATACACACAATAACAAATTAATTAAAGAATAGATCAAACCCAAAATCAAATAACCCCGAATTCAAACCAAATTCTGAAATTTCTCCAATCAAACTCAGGATAAGTATTGAAACTTCTAAATGAAAAATAAACAGATACATTTGGGTTGTTAAATAAGAAGACAAGGAACAAAACAACCCAACAATCCGAAACAAAAAATTTGAGCCCAGATGCTAAAATTGTCATACTACAGAAAACTGATACAAGCACGCAAGAAAATTGAAACCCGGGTGGTAAAAATCTTGAAATTATCACATTCGAGGATAAAGATTGAATCTTTGAAAGGTAAAAAAGGTAAAGGGGTACCTTTGGGATGTTCATAAGAAGAAGAAGAAGAGGACAAAGAGCCATGAATTGCAGATGATGAAGTGAAAGCCAAAGCCATATTTTCACACACAAAGAAAGATTTGTTTCAGCAAAGAAACGCAAAAAATTCTTTGTGAGATGTGGGGGGAAATGGCGATGGGAAGAAGAGTGTGTGTGTGTGTGGGTTGAAGAGAGAGGAAAACATGGTGGGAAGTATAAAAGGAGACCTGAAGACAGGGCGGCCTTCTAGGTTCATTGAACCTGGACGTGATTTAGGATTTGAACTTGATTCTGACGTGGCAAGATATGATTGGATAATGCGTCAATTTGGGTTTCATCAGCGCTTTGGTCATGTGGCGGGCCGGGAAGTGAAAGAGAGATGAAAGACACAAATTGAAAGGAAGAATCGTGGTGGAGAGAGAATGCTTATTTCTCACCAGTCAAAAGCTTCTTTAGATTCTCGTTTGGATCATTTGAATATATTTTTTTTTCAGAAAAAGCTTAAACTACCATATGCTAAATGGTTTTTATAAAAATTCTGTCCATCTATATAGAACGTTAATTCTATTGTCAAAATTACTTCCGCGACTAACGGCACTTTATGTGAGCCTCTCATTAAATGATATGGCACTCTTTCATTTGTCCACGTGGCTCAATGGGGCTGAAATTGTATTTGAGTAATTTTTTATCCATTTAACCGATCTGACCCACTCATTTTACCTTATACCCACTCTTTTAACCCTATACCAACATATTTTACTCGTCTTCTTCCCCAATTTAGAACCTAGGTCATCAGGTTGCTCATATAATCTTCTTCCCCAAAAATCTTTTTCAACTAATTAATTCTTGTCTTTTTCCTTCGATCTTGTGGTTGGCTGTAAAAGTTCCACCTTTATTGAATAACAAAAAGTTCAAATGTCTAAAAGTTATGTCTCTTCTCGTTCGTCGAGTCGTTGTGGTTGTGGTTTAATTGCAAATCATTTTGTGGCTAAGACTCATTTGAACGGTGGTCGCCGATTCTACAAATGCCCTCATTTTGACGAGGAAGCTTCATGTGGTTTGTAGGAATGGCGAGATGACGAGATGCCACCACATGTGGTGATGTTAATCCATAACTTGAATACTTCACTGAAGTCAGTGGAAGTTGAAAGAAATTATCTGAAGAAGATGATGGCTAACTTGGAAGATGTTGTTTCTGATGAAAGACTGAAAATGGAAAAAAGAGGGAATTAATTCAGCAAACTTAGAGAAGGTGGCTGGGATAGAGGAGAAACTACAAAATATGAAGTGGTTTGTTGTGTTTTCTTGGGTTGTCTTTGTGTTGGTCCTAGTTTTCAAGATGATATAGTGTAGTTAGGTTATTTTGTAATTCTGTCGATGTTGTAATTTGCAGATGTTTATCGAATTGGTTCAGATGTTGTAATTCTGCAGATGTTATAATGCTGCATTTGTAATGTTTCTCTGTTGGTATGAAATGAAGTTTTTTACCATTCTCTTCACTCTCATACAATATTTTGCATACACGGGCAATCACTAAGTCAAATAGAATTATCTCTTATAGATAGACAAGAAGAACGTTGCCATTAATCGAGTAGCAAACATACATTGTTTCAAGATTTAAGCCCAATAAAACATTGTTATTAGACAAGTAAATGAATGATCCAAAAACTTGTACCACTATCACAACATTTACTTGTCTAAAAACCTATAACATGAACAAACATCATGTAGTCGAACAATAATTCAAAAAATGATTTAAATGTATATTACATTCATCATTTCTTGTTACACTACTCCCCCTTGCCCCTCTCCTTGCCTCTTCTAGTTTTAAGTTTACCAATCTATTTCTCTTTCACACTTAATAGTTGAGCTGTTGTCATTGCCTCCTTCCCCTTACAAGTAGTTCTATTTGGGGAATATGGTAGTTTTGTTGGTTGTGAGCTACCAGTGTGATCACCTGTGAATGGTATCTTCCTAGTCCTAGAATTTTGTTAATTCTTATGCTGAAGTCTAGTCTTAATATCATACAACCTTAGGCCTCAAAACTGGGTCAACTTCTGCACCAAAGTCTGCTTGAATAAGCCTTCTTCTGGTTTGAATATTCTGACTTGGCATCTGAGTTGCCTGGGTGTACTGACTCGAGTGCTGACTTGGCATCTGAGTGTAGTGACTGGATTGCTGACTTGGCTGTTAAGTGTACTGAGTGGATTGTTGACTTGGAATCTGAGTGTACTGACTGGAGCGCTGACTGGACAGCTGACTTGGTTGGCTAGCCTGACTTGGCATTTGTTAGTCCTGTGCTTTAAAACCCGAATTAGGGACCATGAAAAATTATAATTCATGGTCTTCAGTTGTTTGAGTATGGTCTTGCACATTGTTGGACAGTAAGTATAACCAAATATATTGTAAATACAAAAAATAGATTGTAAGTATAAACAGTAGATTGTAAGTATACCTTATTGGCTAATGGACAACTTCTTTTATCATGGTTTGGCTTGCCACAAAAATCACAAGTCATTTGAAGACCCTTCATAGATGTTGACTATTCTCCTTGCCTTTTCCTAGCTTCATCCTTTTCTCTTGACCTTTTCACTTTAGGTTTACCAACCATCTTTGCTAATGGTGATGGTTCTATGGCTTGGTGTGGCTCAACTTTCTAGAACTTTTCATCTCTAACAGGTTGCAGTTTGTGCTGATACACCAACTGCCAAGCTTGTTTGGAATATCACTAGTGAATCCTAAGTGTTGGGTCTTGTTTCTTATAGTTGAATGCCCTGATAGCATGAGCACAAGGGATTCCAAACAAGTCCCAAAGTCTGCATGTGCACCTTTATTGCTCCAGAATCACTATGTGCCTGTCTTCACTTTCACTTATTTCAAAATCCCATCTCAATTGAAATTTCCTTGCACTTTGAAGCCATCTCTCTATAATCGTTGTATAGCTCCATTGCATATGGGCTGTATTCACCTCTCCAACTGCTAACTTCATCTGCTCTATTCTTTAGTTGATTCATCACCTTCAATTATCACTCAGTAAACAAGCAGTTAGTCAAAAATAGACTATTTAACAAGCAGTTGTCAATTAGTAATATCTTAAACAAGCAGTTAGTCAATTAGTTAACAGTAACTAACAACTAATTAACAGTAGACTTCACCTTCACTCTTATTAAATTGGCACAATTGGCTTATGCCTAGCTTCAAGAATCCAAGAGTTAAAAGACTCTGTAAAGTTGTTGTCCACCATTGGGTATCAAAGTAAGCTCTACACCAGCTTACTGGAGGATATTTCAGCAAGTCCATGACAGTATCCTCAGATACTTCACCTAACTGTTTCAACATATCCTTAAATTCTTCCTCATATGTGCTCCAGCAACACCACCACATTAATTTTTTCATCTCATCAGTCCTCCAATCTTTGCTCCAGTTTGCTTCAATATGCCTTGCATAATATTTATGATATGATTGTGGACATATATTCCTCACAGCATTTAATAAACCCTGTACATGAAGAAATATTACATTAACAAACTAAATAACATAATCTTGAAGAAAAACAATTCTGAGCATATGGTAACATACCTTCTGCATATCTGACATAAATGTAAACCCTTCACCATCTTTCAAGTTCAAAGAAGCTTTCAAATTCTCCATGAACCACTGCCATGTTCTTTTTGTTTCCTTATCCACTAAAGCCCAAGCTAGTGGATGCACATGCTTGCAAGAATATTGAGCAACAGCAAATAACAACAGCCTTTTGCATTTGCCTTTTAAAAAGGTCTCATCTAGACCTTTAAAAGGTCTCAAACCTGCTTTTGAATCCACTTTTGAGGGACTAGAAGCAGACATACATCCTCAAAAATCTTTTCTTACCTTCCTCCATTGCATCCCCGGATATCTGTATCACCACATAAGTACCAGGGTTGGTTTCTCTTAACTCTTGAGTATATGCCTCCAACTTGTTATACTCATCCAAGTAACAACCCTCCAATTTCTCTAAAATCATTCTCTTCAACTTCTCTAAAGTCATTCTCTTCACCTTTTTTAACTTTGAATCACTCACATTCAAACTAATCTATCCTCCAAATCAACCTTCATCTCTTTAACAGTAAACTTAGGATTATTTTGAATCTTTCTCTTCAAATAATGTGCTAAAGTAGCAGGAGCAGCTCTTCTGTTCTCAAAAACTTCACCACATTCATGTTCATCCCTCTAAGTTTTTACATTTACCCCTTGATCTCTACCATCCTTAAAAACAAGACATTTAGAGAGACACCCAATCTGACACTTGTATCTAAGTCTTCTCCTATCACTCTTATCTACCTGAAGGCCCCTCTTATTAGAAACAACATAATAACCAATAACCTCATTAGCTTCAGCAAGATCTTTGAAAGTCATACCTTTTTCCAATATTTTATACCTATCAAGTTGGTCAGCTCACACTTCTTCTGCATCTCAAATAAACCTAGGCCATCACTATCATAATCACTATCAACACTTTCAATATATGTATCATCTTCATTACTATCACAGTTAGAAGCTACGGCAATAGGTGCATTATCTGTTGCTGTAAACTGGGTAAATAGAGGAACATTTAGAGTATCATGCAAAAGGTCAACACCAAATAATTGTACATCAGTGAAACCATCATTAATTAGGGCTTGAAGCTTCCTAATCCCTTCATCCCTATCCAACAAAAAATGCCTTCCAGATGGGTCAATAAATATTAATTGTTGTATCTCAACAAATCCTATTACTTCAGTGTATTCTTTACACAAATCAATATAAGAGAGGTGGTCTACTTCATAACCACTCAATAGGTGCACATCTTTCTTAGTATAAGACAATGTAGGTTCCAATATCCACTCACCCCCATAATTAAAATATAAGTTCACTTTATCCTCCATCCTTCGGATAAAATCACATGCAACAACAATAAAAAAGGTAAAATGGGATCACATCAGCAGTATTCAAGGCTTAAACAATAAAAATATAAAGATATAAAACCCCACCATCAATTAATTATACAAATCGATAAAAATCCTAGTTCTAATATGTAGGACCAACCACAATAAGGACCACCAAAAATTAAAGTAACATAAATAAACCTAGAAAGGTACAAAAAATAGCTCAAATAACATAAAAACATCACACGCAAAAGACATAAACTTGTCAGTTCCCAAATATTCCCCAACCCTATAATTTAATAACTTAAAGCTGTAAATACTTACTTTAATCGAATGATATTGCAAGATAGTGCTGGAAATCAAAGTTGTTCCTGTTTTGTGTGCACCAAATCGGACCAAACCACGAACCCTAAAGAAATCCTAAAATCGCCATTTGATGGTTTAGATAGAGGAAATGAGAGAAATGATAAAAATGAGTGTTTTGTAGTTGGGTATAAGGTAAAAGAACTGACCCACATAAAAAAAAGTGGGTCCAATCAGTTAAATGTGTCGAAATTATCCAAATATAATTTCAGCCCCACTGAGCCACTGGACAAATGAAAGAATGCCACATCATTTAATGAGAGGCCCACATGAAGCGCTGTTAGCCGCAGGGGCAATTTTGATAATAGAATTAACATCGTATATATTTTCAGACGGATAGATGGATGGAGGTTTTTTATAAACCATTTAGCATACCATAGGGGTATTTCAAGCCCTTTTCCGTATATTTTTTTCCTCTTCTTTTTTTTTTTTACTTCTTCCGGCCCATAATAAGTGATTTTTTGGGCTTTTTTTTATCATCCAAAATAAGTGATTTTTTTCAGATTTCAAGAATGAATGAATTATTTTTTTTCTATATTGCCCTTGGAGTAAATAGTGTTGGAGAATATGTTAGGAGTGTTTATGTGAAGAGATAGTAAAAGTTAATATGGTCAATTTCATTGCTCATTAATGTTAAAAGGTAGATTTTTTAATCTTTATGAAAACAGCCAAAAAATTATTTATTATGGACCAGAGGAAGTATAATTTATTTTGACAAATTCGGGTTTGTGGCTTCCAGTTGTATATTTGGAAAAGATTTGGGGCTAATCTCCTTGATGTATAAGAAAATAACTAATTTGTTTCACAGAAATACTTAAATTTGGTTACTACAATACACCATCTTTCGTACAAATAACTTTAAAAAACTGAATTTTTTTATATTGCAGTATCTTCTTTATCAAACTAATTTTTAATAAATAAATCGGCTTTAATACATTTTCTTTATAAATTATAGCATCATATTCAGTAATTACAGTAGATTGCAAAATTTTTGAATGTTAATGAAATTTAACTCAAATGAAATGATCAAACTAAATTTAACTCTTATAAATAACCAAGAGTATGAATTGTTCATGACCAATAAGCGTGATATCCACACGAATGTTGTCCTCTTTTTCTCTCCACAAGTATTAGAGTATAGACAATTATTCTGTCATATCTGCCTTTTATGGATGGCTGCTTATTACTTTCTTCTCACCTCATGTTTAGATGCTTGGAAAAATGCTGAGTATCTACAAGATTCTAATCCTCAAAGCCTTGGATGATACAAAAAACAAAAAAAAAAATACTTAAATCAAAAAGAGGTTTAAGACAGAGTTTATATCAGCCTCATTTAGATGCAAATTAAATATGCCTACCTATGCTTCTTTTTCAAAAGGAACGATTTTCGCTTGATTTGTTTCTATGCTTGGCACAACTTATGATTTAAATCGTTATTCAAATAATATAGTACTAAAATAACAAATATTTATTGCTCAATGGCATGTGATTATAAATCATGAGTAATGAAATTGAATTTCTTTCGGGAATGGTTCATCCCTAATTAGTGAAGACAACATATCCTCATTTGTGAAGTTACAAATATAAGTGATTTTTTTGAGGTGGAGATGTTAGGTTTTAATAAGTGTGAGCTTAGGGAGCGGGCATACTCACATCTTTCTCTTTAATTGGCACATGAAAGCATGTGTTTACTGATTTCAGCACACATATTGGTATAAAACATTAAATCCAACTCTACTAGTATGTAATAATGGCCTATCACTAGACTGTACTAGTTCTTTAATTTTTTGGTATGAATACTATAATAATATGTTATACCATCCTAGTCCTTAGAGGTCGTTTGGTAGGCCATATTAAGCAAAATAATCCCCGTATAAAAATTTAATCTGTCAAATACCATGTTTGGTTGGTCAATTCAATTTACTCCTACCTAATACATGGATTAGTTATACCTCATATGAGGGATTAACTAATACCAAGGAAAGGAAGGGATTACTAATCCCTAGATTAGCTATACATGGATAAGACTTAAAATTACTAAATCCAGACTTATACATTGCATAATTAATTTTTAATACAATGAACCAAACACTTGATAAAAAATAATCCCAACACTACAATCCCTGCATTACTAATCCCTGCATTACTTGTGTTCGTACCAAACGACCCCTTAGTGTTAGAGGGTTTGCTACTACTTCTTTTTAAGGTCTAGATGGTAAACGACAACATTATATTCCTATATATTGTTCCATAAAAACAATCGTATTAATATCAATGTCAGGTATCAGAATAAAAAAAAATATTGGGAAAAAGATACGTCTGGCCATGGAGTGGCCACTAATAAAAGTGTAATTCATAGAATATGAAAATCCTGCTGCCCCTTTGAATTTCAGAAGTGTTACAAGCATTTTTGATTTGACTCCACCATGTATAATTCAATGATAGGAGGGGACCTTGCTATTTGACGCACACAGTGAATAGCTAGAGAAGAATTAAGAATACGATTGTTCAACTTGATACTCACCTTTAACCTTAATATATAGTAGCCTTAAAATCAAAAGCGAACTGAAAGATGTAACAAAGAAACAAAAAACAGCAAGGCCACACCACATCCCACAATATAACATGAAAAAGATGGAGAGACCTACAACTCCTTATGTTGAAATAAAAAACAATCATAAGTCTAAATTAATACTAGTAGGAAAAAGGAGTCTGCTCGTGTAAGCTCTCTTGCTCTTTCTTCCTGTGTACTCTTAAAGGTAACTTAAATGTTGCTCCTTTTTTTTTTTTTTTTTTTTTGGGCTGAACAACTTAATATGTGTTAATCGTATCAAGATGGAAATTTTGAACTCTTCATCAATTTTGAAGTTCATTGTATGACCAAAGAAGCAACTTCCATCATTTGAGAACTTTAATCAAGTAAAATCAACTACCTCAACTTAAGGTGTTGATCACCTCTTATCTTTTAGAATGATTGAGTTTTATAAATATTGGAAAAAGTTATTGGGTCGGGTCTACCCATAAGGAGTGCTAATTAGCCTATTAATTTGTCATTTTTCTAGATCCTACCTATAATTTATAAATGAACCACTATGGGTGTAAAAAAAAATTAGTTTTTCCTAATTTTTCTAATATTTTTCCTAACTCAAGTAGTGGTTACTGCTGATGCACTTCTGCCGGGAGAAACTCGTAAGTCTCCTAATCTATTATTTTCAATTCAATTAAACACTTCAATTGCTATTCAATGCAAATATTCGTTTATTTTATTTTAATTGCTTATCCAATAATACAGGGATTCTCATAGATTTTGATTGTGTTTGTAATTGCTTTAGTGTAACTTGCTTTTAAGTAATGTATCGGTTAATGATTTTTGTATAAGGGTAAAAGAAAAAAAATAAATGAGATTCGTCTTTGAAATGGATATCAAGTAGACAAGTAGAATAGATTGATCAACATACTTGGTTGTACTATGGTTTAGTTCCTCCTCCGACTTGTTCTCTATTTTGTGCGCTCTAGGACCCTAGTTTTGTCATTTTTAGTTCAAACAAATCAGGCGAATCTGGCCCAAAATATCGGGGTTATGGGCCATGGGCCTAATCACTTAATGGTAAATTAAGGAAAATCATGGCCTGAAAATTAAAGTTTTGGATTCGATCTGAGCAGCCAATTAGTGAAATTAAACTGGAGCTTTAAAGATTCACTATTCATTCATAATGCTTTTCAAAAAGAAAATACATAATGATACACTTATCTTTCATAACTTATAATTATGAGTGAGGAATATATGTAGAGGAGTATTACACCGTGTAAGAAATTATTCATTACGCTAATTAGGTATGTAACTATCTTGTAGCAATTAAATATGATATCCAATAAATATTATGAAATATTCTCCAATATTCTCTTACGAAGTTTACAAATTTAGACATTTCGAATTTTATTAACCTCATCGTTGCTACATTTAACTCCCCTTATCTCTGTGAAAGAAAACAAAGCTTCGTATTTGAATTTCGTAATCAGAGTTGAGCTTCAAGAAATATATAAATTTTTTTAAAAATGTCGAAGCACATCTTCTTGTATACGGTAAAATACACTATGCTAAGTGGCCACTTAAGAGAGTGACATGTGGAACTTAAGGTGAGGATAGTTAGAACCGAAGGCAATTATCCTGTGTGTCACCGAAAAGAATGACACTCGTAAAGATGCATGGAGAATATTCCACAGCATTTAGTATGCTGCCCGTTACAGAGAATTTGTCATTTATGCTTACCGTTACACCTTCATCAATGGCCTTAATAATTGACATTAAAGAAGGGCAAGATCCTAAGACCTTGTTCCTTAGGCGTAGCCATAAATAGTGAGCTATGTTATCATTATAGAGGACACGACTTTTCTGGCAAACTTACGTTGTAATCAATTAAAAGCTTTACACAATTTTACTTTCTTGTTCCTTGGTTTCATCACTGTTGTGCCCGGAAGCTCTGCCCCCCAAATTACTGTTTTTCGTGATTTTATCTTCACAAGGCTAAGTATTGCGCGTTTCTTTAATTCTTTAATTCACTTGTCTAGGAACCACGTATAAATTCAACTGTATCGTTTTACGAGCAAATAGTTTGGCGCGCACCTTGGGGCCTAGACAGCCGTGTAATTAAGTTGATCCTTGCCTCTTTTACGTACGTGTTTTAGTAAAAAATCATAAGAAATGACAAATAATGGTGTTAACAACACACAGAATCCTGAGGTTCAAGGAGACCAGCCTCATCTCGAGGATTCAATCAGTGACACCCACAATGAGGGAAACGATGCCACGTCGGTCCACGACAGACGATACCCACGACATGTTCGGGAGGCAACTCCTGATGATGCTGAAGAGGAGCATGTTGTTGATGCGGTAAGGGTCCTACAAGAGCAACAAGCGATCATTCTAAGCCACCTCACACGGCAGGATAAGGTTATGACGGAGTTGAAGCAGGTGTTATTGGGGGCTTCCAATAACGCAAATAGACAAGGTCAAGTTCCTCCCAGCACTTCTGCAAATCAAACAATGCAGAGGGTCGACAACAACACCCCAAGGGGTGAGGTTGATTCCGATGGGGCTAGAGGGGACGGTCCGGCCCCAATAACGAAAACGATCCCTTCAAGAATGAACTCTTACGGTTTATGAGAGAAGTGAATGCCCGCATGGACCAAATACTAGGCGCACCACCATTGCCGAATAGTCTGGACTCAAAGAAAGTATACTCAGTTGTCGTACAAACCAAGCGCGGCACCAGAATTAATCCCGAAGCGGTTTAAAACGCCCGACGTGCCAAAGTATGATGGAACTTCAGACCCTCAAGAGCATATTACCACTTACACAACGACGGTGAAGGGGAATGATTTAGCTCCTCACGAGATTGAATCTGTTTGCTGAAGAAATTTGGAAAAACTCTCACGAGGGGAGCCTTGATGTGGTATTAGCTATTACCCCAGTATTCTATAGATTCCTTTGAGATGCTCGAGGATTCTTTTATTAAGACTCATGCCGGGGCCAGAAAGGTGCAGGCCCGAAAGGTCGGCATATTCAAAATTGCACAAGGAGAATCTGAGTTGCTGCGAGAGTTCGTTACCCGGTTCTAAAAGGAGAGAATGTTGCTCCCGGCTGCTCCGGATGAATGGGCGGCTGAAGCATTCACCAAGGGTTTGATCCGAGAAGTTCAGACGCTTCCGAAAACCTGAAGGAAAGCTTGCTTGAGTTCCAAGCAACGACTTGGGCAGATGTCCACAACCGATACGAGTCAAAGATAAGGATCAAAGATGATCAGATTGGCTTCCTGTCGTTGGCAATAGGACGGGAGAAGAATAAAGAAAAATCAAAGGACGATTTCAACAAGGACAGACGGTCTTTGAGGGGTTTTGCCCTAAGAACGGACCGAATGCCACGATTGGAGAACACGTTCGCTACCGACAGAAGGACTGATCGCGGTCGGAGCAATAGATCTTTGTAGGACAAAGAAGTGTCAAGTACGCGGGATCCTTCCTACCTCAGGCTATCAGAATACAATTTCAACGTCAGTGTAGTAGAGTTGGTATCAGCTATGAGAAACATCAAAGAAGCACAGTTTCCCAAAGCCGATGAGATCTGATCCCAACCAGAGGGATCCAACGTGTGGTGTGAATACCATGGGACAAATGGCTACCAGACTGGGGACTGCCGACATCTCCGGGAAGAAGTGGCGACACTATTGAAGAATGGACATCTTAGAGAATTCCTAAGTGACGGGGCCAAGAACAACTACAGTTGCAACCGGGATAACGCGGAACCCTTGAAAGCAGGAGAAGATCCCTCGCGCTAAACGATCAACATGATCTTCGGCGAAAACGAGATCAACGGGGTCACCTTCTCGGCAGCAAAAAAGACGAAAGTATCAATAACCAAGAGCAAGAGACTCCAGAAAGTTTCTGAAGATGACATTACTTTCACGGAGGAGGACGCAGACGGAATGTTCTAGTGGATCCAGGAAGTTCAGCCAATATCATACAATGGAGAGTATTGGAGCAAGCTAAACTCACCAGGAGCATCATTCCAGCCACAAAACTCCTCGTCGGATTCAACCTCGCGAGCGTGACAACCCGAGGAGAGCTTTTATTGCCCGTGAACATTGAAGGAGTGATGAAAACGACTCTTTTTGAAGTGGTGCATGGTGATATGGGATATGATATTATTTTGGGAATACCATGGTTGCACGATATGAGAGCTGTACCGTCAACGTATCATCAGTTGCTGAAATTTCCAACGCCCGAAGGAATTAAACAGATAAGGGGCGACCAACCAGCGGCAAGGGAGATGAATGCAATTTCGGTCTCCAGTAGCAAAGGGAAGGAGCACGCGGCATAGCAACTACAGGAACCGGCGCCCGCTCCTGAATCGATTGAAGTTAGCCCGGGATATCAGGTGCGAAGGTATTTCCACGTACCAGAAGAGAAGGATGCAACAAAATCCACGGGCGGAAGAGCTCAAGCAAGTTGCATTGTTTAAAATGTTCTTAGAAAGAAGATTTCACTTGGGGACAGGACTGCACCCCGAGCTCAGGTCTGGTTTTATTGACTTTCTTAAATGTAATGTCGATTGTTTTGCATGGTCGCATGGGGACATGACAGGCATCCCAACGGAGGTGCCCATACACAAGCTAAGTTTGGATCCCAACATCCCTCCGGTAAGACAAAAGAAAACGTCTTATTGCGGAGGCCAGGAATAAATTCGTCAAAGAAGAGGTAACTTGCTTACTTGATATCGGTTCGATCCTAGAGGTAAAGTATCCAGACTGACTAGCTAATGTAGTAGTAGTTCCTAAGAAGAACAATAACTTTCACATGTCTGTAGATTATAAAAGCTTGAATAAGGCGTGCCCGAAAGACTAGTTCCACTGCGAAACATCAATCAAATGATTGATGCGACGACCGAAAACGAGTTAATGAGTTTCCTCGATAATTATTCCGGGTACAACCAAATTAAGATGAACCCGGAGGATCAGGAAAAGACTTCGTTTATAATGAATTTCAGCACGTATTACTTTAATGCGATGTCCCTCGGGTTGAAGAACGCTGGAGCCACTTATCAACGGCTCGTAACCAAGATGTTTGAGAAGGAAATAAGGAAAACTATGGAAGTTTATATAGACGATATGCTCGTTAAGTCTTTGAATGCAGGTGACCACCTTAAGCATCTGCAAGAATCTTTTGACATCCTAAGAAAGAATAACATGAAGCTTAACCTCGAGAAGTAATGTTTGGGGTCAGCTCCAGCAAGTTCCTAGGATTTCTGGTATCACAAAGGGGGATTGAGGTAAACCCCAATAAGATCAAGGCCATCAAAGACATTCGGGACCAGCTGTCAAGTGTGAAGGAAGTCCAAAGGCTCACGGGGAGATTGGCCGCTTTAAGCAGGTTCATTTCCCGGTCATCAAAGAAATGCCACCGTTTATTCGCACTGCTTAAAAAGAAAAACAACTTCGAATGGACCCCGGAATGCTAGCAGGCTTTGAGAGATTTGAAAAGGTACTTGACAAGCCCTCCTTTACTTTCGAAACCAAAAGAAGGTATAAAAGTGTTGGTCTACCTCACAGTCTCGGAAGTAGCGGTAAGTGCAGTTTTGGTCCGTGAGGATGAATGTACGCAATCTCCTATTTATTGCGTTAGTAAAATTCTAACAGGAGCAGAAACTCGCTACCCGCACTTAGAGAAGCTGGCTTTAGCTCTCGTAGTTGCCGCTTAGAAACTGAGACCCTACTTCGAATGTCACCCGATAGCTGTGGTGACCACATTTTCCATGTGGAACACCCTTCACAAACCCGAACTCTCAGGTAGGTTGGCCAAATGGGCCGTCGAAATGAGTGAATTCGACATAAAATATAAACCAAGGACTGCAATTAAGTCAAGAGTCTTGGCTGACTTTGTGGCCGATTTCAGTCCGCGGTGTCAGAATCGACATCGGGAGTTTGGACCTTATTTACGGATGGAGACTCCAACGTAAAAGGGTCCGGGCTTCGCATAGTATTAACTACGCCTTCGGAAGAAGCCATCAGAATGATCCCTTTAACTAACAATGAAGCAGAGTATGAGGCTTTGATTGCGGGACTCGAACTGGCCCCAGGACTAGATTCTAAGGTCATAGAAATCAGGTGCGACTCACATCTGGTGGTAAATCAAGTATACGGAATCTTCGAAACCAAAGAGGAACGCATGCAATAATACATGGCGAAGGTCCAGGCTCTGCTGGCTCGATTTCGGGAGTGGTCGATTACTCATATCCCGAGGGAAGAAAATGCAGAAGCAGATGCACTTGCTAACCTCGGTTCATCAACAAAAATGAAGGGATCAGAGCTGGGGATAACTGATGCATTCGGTCTTGGATGCGGATAGCTACTATGAGGTAAATACGACTAATTTGGTCTAGGACTGGTGGAATGAGATCATCGATTATCTCGAGTACGGGAAATTGCTCGAAGATTCCAAGGCATCCCGAGCGTTGCGTGTCAAAGTAGCACGGTATAGCTTCAAAGGAGGCCAATTGTACAGAAAATCTTTCCAAGGCCCGCTAGCCCGATGTTTGGGAGCACTCTGAGCTAATTACATTATGTGAGAAGTCCACGAAGAGATATGCGGAAACCATTGGGCCGCAGATTCTTTAGTGCTAAAACTGGTAAGGGCAAGATATTATTGGCCCCCCATGGAACAAAACGCCAAAGCTTTCGTACAAAAATGCGATAAGTGCCAACGCTACGCACCGCTGGTACGTCAATCGGCAGAACCACTACATTCAATTCTGTCTCTGTGGCCATTCATGAAATTGGGAATGGACATCGTCGGACTACTGCCGCCGGCTCCTGGTTAGGTCAGATTTCTTTTGATTTTAACTGACTATTTTTCTAAGTGGGTAGAAGCAGGTCCTTATCAAAAGATCGGCGAACGCGAAGTGGTGGATGTCTTGTGGGAAAACATAATATGCAGGTTTGGAATACCAAAATAGCAAATGATCCTGGCGCAAATGGTTAAGCGAAGTCAACGAACAAAGTGATTATACAAAACCTCAAGAAAAGGTTGGAAGTGGCTAAAGGTAAATGGCCTGAGGAACTATCCGGAGTTTTATGGGCATATCGAACGATGGCCAAATCGAGCACGGGGGAAACTCCTTTTTCCCTTGTGTACGGAGCAGAAGCCTTAATTCCAGTGGAAGTAGGGGAGCCTACCTTAAGGTATTTCCAGGCAAGCGAAGAAGCGAACAATGAAGTGATGTTGGTCAACTTGAAGTTACTCGATGAGCGTAGGGACTTGGCACATATAAGGATGGCGGCACAAAAGCAGAGAATGGAAAGATATTACAATCGAAGAGCCAACCTTCGTTATTTTAAAGCGGGAGATTTGGTTTTAAGGAAAGTAGCTCAAAACACTCGGGAACTCAACGCAGGGAAGTTAGGCCCAACCTGGGAAGGCCCCTACCGGGTTTCAGCTGTCACCAGGAAAGGTTCGTACGAGTTAGAGAAAAATTTCCAAGCAATTGGAATGTGGAACATCTCAAGAGATATTATTACCGACAAACATCGTATGTACTAAAAGTATGTGCTGCACTCTTTTTCCCTTCGTCCAGTTTTTGTCCCAATTGAATTTTTCTGGCAAGGTTTTTAACGAGGCAGTAACGGAAAGCATACTACGAAGAAACTTTCAACGGCATCAATAAGACCTTCAATAGCAAGGCACACAAGTGAAGAACCACTCCGGGGCGGTTAGATAATCTTTGGTTTGATAGCAAAATTCCCACAGGAAAAATAAGTTTGCTATCAAGCAAAGGTTACCCCACCGTTCACAAGTGCAAACCATTAGAGGATTGTTAGATGGTGTTTTGCTCGATAGCATAAATTCCTAAGGGGAAGCAAAGTTTGTTACCGAGCAGAAGATTGTTTAGCAATTCATTAGTGGGATCCTCGAAGGTGCAAGATTCGTAGTGTTCCAAATCGCATTCTTCGCATTTGAACACTGGGGGTGGAATGATATGAGAATGCAACAACAATGACTTCCACGTTGACCGGAGCATGAAAACTGAGAATATAATTGTGTCATCAGGACCGGGGACTGTGTGGCCAGCCCCGTAGAAACAAATTGCACGAATTAGGCACAAGAAATGGCAATTTCTCTTTAACATAACAAATGCTTATTTACTTTTTGAAAACGGAAGGAATAAAATAAAGTCTTTTTTTATTTCATCTTTTTTCTTGTATGATTGATGAATTAATTTTATCATTTGAAATTAAACAAGTACTTCAAATGCTAGTGCCGTAATGAACATGAGACGTCCTCTTCAAGAGCACCGTAAACATAAGATCTCTTATGAAAATCCTCACGTTAAAAGATTGATATCGGAAGAATTTATGCCCGGAATTAAAATGCTTTCGGGGAAAAATACACCCAAGGCTTTACATAATAAGACGCAAACAATAAAACTTACGCAAAATACTTAGGCAAAAGAGAAAAGAGAGTGCAAAACTTGCATAAACGTTCAAACGAAAGAAAGACTCAAACAATACTTGAGCAAAAAGATGTCTTTATTTACAATAAAGTGCCAAAGTGGCACGGATACAAAAGTTGGAGAAAACAAAAATCTAAATTGCTGCATCTCCGGAACCTGGAGGAAGAGAAGTGTCCGCGCCCCCATGGGAAAAAGGTAGATCCGCCGATGGCTCAACATTTTGGCTTTCATCAGTTTGGCCTTCAACATCTTCAACTTCTGTTTCCTCTTCAGTTCCGGAAGTTTCAGAACCGGAACCAGAAGAATCGAAAGCATCAGACTCTGCCGGGAGACCACTTTTAGCAGCTACCTTAAGCTCACAGGCCTTAGCAATTTCAGCATCAAATTCAATGATACCAGATTTGGCCTCTTCCAAGGGTTTTCTCCCCATGCTGTACATAATGTAAGTTTTCTCAACAACAAGGGAAGCCGCTGGGCGCATAAGTTCTTCTTTGAGTTGGGTTACCTCGGCAGAGAAGGTTTTCCCGGGCGGATCTAACAGATCTGAGGCTAACATCAAGGTCGCGGACAATTGAACTAAAGAGCCTACTATGCTCAATAGTTTTCTTATACTTCTCCTCCAGCTGAGCATGTTTCACCCTCGCAGCAGCAAGCTCTTCAGTTTTGGAGTTCAAGGCTGCCTTCAAGTTCGTCAATCTTTCAGCGGAGGCAGCCTCGAGGTTGTCTGTAGCAATAACGATATTATGAACTTCAGCCCATTTGGCCCTGGCTTCGTCAAATTTAACCCTCAGTGGGCCAATTTCTTGGCTATGGGTTACCACTTCTTGCTCGTGTTGCTGCAGACGAGTCTCCAATATAACGACCTCGACAACTTTGGCTTCAAATTCTGAGAGGCGAGCAACAGTTTGCTCCTGCTCGGGCAAAAGCTGATCTTGTGCGGAGGTAAGTTCGTCCTTTTCCCGAATCAACCTTTGGAAGCCTTTGAAAGCAAGAAAGTTGGCCTACAAAGCAAGAAAGAAAAACTCAAGATATTTTTAGGCAAAAATAGAAGAAATAACAAAGGAAGTAAAGAATGTACAGCTGCGGCGTTATGCATGGAGTTGTTCAACAAACATTCTCCCGAGAGAGCTTGTATCTTTTCCCAGTCTTTCTATGAAGCCAAAGGCTTTAGATAATTAGCAAGTTCCACCGGCCGGGATAGCAACTTGCATCCGGTAGAGACCGAGAGAGTAACATTCCTCCTCCTTTGCGGATCTTCAGAGGGGGCAGCATAATTTTGCCCCAAATTCTCATGAAATGGGGACTGGAGAAGAGGAACATTCTCTTCTAGTTGTTGGTTGCTCGCCAACCAAAGACGGTAGGGACCCGGTACTCAGCCTCGCAATGCCGGGCACAACGACTAGAACCCGAAAATGGGAGTTGGCATTTTCTACCATCTCAAATTCCCCCAAAGTGCCGAGACATCGTCCTCGGTTGGTGTAACTAACTCAACAGGTTGAGCATTCTGTTGAGTTGATGAGGATCGTTGCCTTCTATGTAGAGAAGCTTCCCCATCACTGGCTTCTTCATCATCATTGATCATCAAGGTGTCTATGACCGGCCCCGGAGGAGGGCTAGTCACCACAACTTCCGGAGGCGGCTCGGGGGCAACAGTCTTCGCCCTCTTATCTTTTCCCCGACCGCGGAGGAGCGTCTTCTTTATGGTTGCTTTTCCTCCAGCAGGGGACTCCGTGAAGAAACACTTGTACCTGAAGCAGGCCCGGAGACACCTGCTCGAGTAAGCGCCTCCTGAAGCAGCCTCGCTGCATCAACAGGATCAGTCAAAACGTCCTCCCCGGGGCGACAATTGAGCCCGCAGGTAAACCTGATTTCAGAAAAAAAGGGAGAAAGAATTAATCAATTTTCTCGTGTACAAAACAAAAACGAGACGAGTTTGAGTTACCATGATTTTTGGCCTTCCACCCGTATTTGAGGGTCAGTTCTTTCCATTTGCGGGTTTCGGGCGTAGTAATGTCCAAGATTTTCTGAACCCACTAGGCCAAGCCTTCAACCCTAGGTAGAGTCCATCGAGTTGCTGAAACTAGCGAAAGGAGGAGGATCAATACGGATATGAAGGAATTTCTAATAAAAGAGATATTAAATAAGGAGCTTACGAGTGCGGTTCCAAGATTCCGGAAAGGATGAAGCCGTTGCCGGAATGATATCATTGGTGGCAACTGCAACGAACCATTCCATCCATCTACGGTCGTTGTCATCATCCATTCTAGATAGTAAAGCATGGTGGCCGCGTTTGCTGAAGTTTATCATTCCCCCGCAGAAGACTTTGGGGGAATAGAGATTCATTACATGAGCTAATGATAGCTCCTCTCCCGTCTCTTGGCACAAACGCCGAAGTCAAGCAATCATCCTTCACACAGAAGGACTTACTTGTGCCAAACATACCAAATAGCGGAGGCAGAACTCCGTAACAACGGAGTCAAGCTCTCCACTAAAAGAAAACACACCCAAAGTAAAGGACTACGTGTAAAAGTATGTAAAACCCTCCCTCGGTAGGGGTTGCTCGCTCTGTCAGATCAGGAGAAACAATGTCCAAATCTTGGTAGCGGCAATTCCTTCACAACAAAAATACTGGAAGGATGGATGGAAGAAAGGTATCTGCCAACGGTCCATGTGCGAGGGTTAGCTGAATAAAATTTCTCTTCAAAGTCATTTGATGTAACAAAACTTCTAGGGATGATGGTGCCAACTGTTAGAGGAGCAGCGTCCTCTGCTTTGCTCTTGCTCTTTGAAGAGCTGGTGTTCTTTGAAGAAAAAGCCATTATATGTTATGGATGAAGGAAAAGCATTTTCGTTTAAAGGAAGTTAAAGAAAGGTTTAAGAACAATGAGAGTTCGGAATGTTATGGAGTATGAGTGAAAAAGGTTGATGCGCACAAGTAAAGGTTTAGGCGGTTAAATTTATGGCCATGATTACCTCGATAACTGGCAAAAGCTATGCTGAATCGTGGGATGACGCGTGTTTGGGGCATTAAATGCGAGAGACATGCGTTTAATCAACCGTCAGAAGCTTTTCAGAAGGAATCATAGTAGTTCCTGCCAAAAAGAGTATTTCTGCCAACTTCCCGGTGACACAAAGTTATGTCACCGGAAAGCAGGGGTCTATTTGTATGCGGTAAAATACGCTATGCTAAGTGGCCGCTTAAGAGAGTGACACGTGGAACTTAAGGCGGGGGATAGTTAGAACCGAAGGCAATTATACCGTTTGTCACCGGAAAGAATGACATTCTTAAAGATGCAACAAATACCCTCCGACCGCTAGCATTCAATGGAGAATATTTCACGGCATTTAGTGCGTTGCCCGTTACAGAGAATTTGTCATTTATGCTCACCGTTACACCTTCATCAATGGCCTTAATAATTGACGTTAAAGAAAGTCACGATCCTATGACCTTGTTCCCTAGGCATAACTATAAATAGTGAGATCTGTTATCATTGTAGAGGACACGACTTTTTTGGCAAACTTACGCTATAATCGATTAAAAGCTTTACACAATTTTACTTTCTTGTTCCTTGATTTCATTACTGTTGTGCCCGAAAGCTCTGCCTCCAAATTACTGTGTTTCGTAATTTTAGTTTCATTTTAAGGTTAAGTATTGCGCATTTCTTTAATTATTTCAAGATCAAATTAATTCACTTGTCAACATTCGTTTCTCTGGCAAAAATTAAGTCACGACAAATATGCTGCCACGTCATAGAAGCAGTAGATGTTAAAAATCACGCGACAGAACACAGGCGCCTTTTATCAATCCACGTTTCGCATTCGGTCCTCATCGTGCCGCTAAATGTTATCGGTCACGAAGAAAATGTGTAACTACATGACACTCTAGCACTCTGCTTTCATCAACTTTTTCAGTAGTATAAATTAGAACCATGGTCTTTGTGTCTAGGTTGTTCAATTGGAATCTTCACTCTACCAGTAATCACTCTCTGTCTCAATCTGGTAACACTTACCTTCTCTCTCATATCTCTATACCTTTTTTTCTTCAACTGTAGGGTTTTTTAATTCTCTTCATTTCTTGATCGCACTGTGAATCCTTTCATATTTAGAAATTACTTGAAAACTACTATAAAGGTTGAATTTTTCTTTAATTGTTGATAATATTTTATTAATGCTATACAAAATTGTAGCAAATAAACAAGTGTTGATTTAGCATTTGAATGTTGTAAATTAAGCTTGAAAAATGGTAGATTTGCTTGGCGGTGTCAGCTGATATTGTTTCAACTGAGGAAAAAAAGAGATGACAGGAGGGATTTCTAATTTTTGGGTAAAACAGGATAAGAAGAGATAATAGTGTTGTTGGAGCTGAGCAGAAGTTATTATAGTTTGTTTTTTCTTTTGTTAGTGATATTATCAACTTTTTGATATTTAACAAATGAATTCAAATCCCAGTGGAGGCAAAAAAATCACTAGGTCATTTCTCACGTTCGCCTAAGCGGGCAGAGTTTTGTATTAGTGGGAGTAGCAGGTAGCCAGTCAGTGGAATAGTCCTGGTGCGCGTAAGCTGGCTGGATGCTATCGTCATAAGAAAGAATGAAATCTCAAATATCGATCAACTTAAACATATGATTTTATCAACAAAAAATTGTTCGAATGAGGGTGGGTGTGAGTTTCCACTTTTTAAAATTAAGGGTTTTGTTTAATGCTTGGACTGTGTGATTGAGTTCTTCTAAGTCATCATTTATGTCATGTAGGGGTTTTGTGATAAAAATTACTGAATACTTTTGTATGATTTATGTTTTTGTTATGTATCTTGAGATTCATTGAAGTAGAACATGGCGGAAGCTAGTGCACCAGCTGTCCCAAGTAATGAGTTATTGGAGTGGCCAAAGAAAGATAAGCGCAGGATCTTGCATGCCGTGTATCGCGTCGGTGACCTTGATCGTACCATCAAGTATGTGGTTCGGCATAATGAGATCCTTTACAAGTGTTGATCTTGTTTTTGTGATAAGATAATAGTGGAATCTTTTTTTTCTTCTTCTTTTCTAGGTTTTACACAGAATGTTTTGGGATGAAATTGTTGAGGAAGAGAGATATCCCAGAGGAGAAATACTCCAATGCTTTTCTTGGTTTTGGCCCTGAAGAGTCTCAGTTTGTGGTGGAGTTGACATACAGTAAGTTAAAAGCTTTTGTTTGTCTGTTAGAACTTACATTTGGATTCTTAATTCTAGATATAACCCCCCCCCCCCCCCCCA
>MCJB01026661.1:63585-94513 GCA_002018475.1 Nicotiana obtusifolia | reverse complement strand
TTTTTTTTTTTTTTTGTATTTTCTAGTTTTTCGTTTTTCTACACCATTCATTTTTGCGGATTCAAATATTATAAAGTTTACGAGTTGAAAAATTTAGCGGTTTAAAAGTTTATCAAATTTATGGATTAGGAAGGTTGTTGGTTCGAAAGTTTATAACTTCATATTTATTGTATGTAAATTAAATTATTTATGAATACTCTTGAGAAGTTATTTTCCTCAATTTACGTAACAAACACCAAAAAATAAGTAAGATCACCACTTATTTTCCAAGAAATATTTTACGTTATACCAAACACACCCTAGGTCTGTTATAACACTAGTTTCAGACCTAGAACACTGATCAGCAAAGCAAGGCGGCTGGGGTGGGATAGTTTAACAGTCCTATTGGGCAGTGTGATAGAATCAAGTTTCTGAATAATTATCAGTTGAGATCAACGGAAAACTTTGAATATTATTAAGGCATAATATGGTTGTTTGATAAATATAAGGATTGAAGTTAAAAAGATGTAAAAAACACAAGTGCACTGAAATCTCGTCTCTCGGTACATTTAGCAAGTGCACCCTTTTCCTCAGCAGAGGGTAAGTTCCAAATGAGGTAGATAAACAATCAATTCCTTTGGAAATTTGAATCACTACGACCTACAATTTGATCAATAGCTATAGGCGAAGCAATGATTAATTGCACCTGAGATTCTCTTGCAGACAACTAGTCTAGAAAAATAGGGGGTGGGCGGGAACTGAACCAACAAATCTTTCAAAATGCAGATGTAAAGAATATGAGAGCACAGGGCAGGCAAAACTATGGGATTGGTAGTTCCCACCAGATAATACACATACAACATATTGAAGTTGGGAAACTCCTTTGTAAGTTGAATCTCCCAATATAACATACTTTTGGAAGGCAACCAATTATAGAACTGTGTCCATGGGATAGCAGCCAAGAACTCGAATGAATCTCGCAAATTCCTGTATAAAAGAAATGTTAATATATTTAGAAATGTGGTGCTCAAATCCTGCAAGCACGGCATACCCAATATATACAGCTGCAAAGAGAGAAGGAACATATAAAATAGAAGGAAAGACAACAACATTATGCCTCAATCCCAAGCGAGTTTAGGGTTGCTATATGCATCCACAATGCCTATTAAGCCCGTCTTAGTTGGAGAATATATTATTTGTACGTATATATGTGTGTATGTCTGTACGTATGTACACACACACATATAAGTTTCTTTGGCACGTGAAGGAACAGAAGGAGATGACCAAAGAAAAAGCACATGATGTTCTTAGTTCTGTTACCCAAAACTCTACACACAAGCAAGGCAACAAAGCAAAATTTCTCTCGCATTTTCAGACATTAACATAATGATATTACCAAAATAGTAAGTGCAGTTAGAGGATCAAGTGACGAGCAGGTGGCACAAGACAGCAATTTCAACAGCAACAAGAGAACACATGTAGATGGTAATAGAGCCACCTTACCAGCCTGTCTATTGTCTAAGGGGTCATATAAGAGACAGATGTACTGACCTGAAGATGACCAAGAGCATATTGAGCACGAGGTTCTGCCATCGATGCTTCAAAATCAATGTAAAAGAGGTAGTCAAAGTACCTGCCATCAATTTTAGTCACTTTCTCACACTCCACGACAAGACACATGCCTAGTTAAAATGTACCCTAGCCATGAGAAGAGAATGAAGCAACATGTGTCGGTATGTAAATGTAAAGGATCATCCGGGCACTGGTTTCTTCAGTCAGAAAGTTAAAAGGACTGGAGCTGTTGGATGTTACTCAATCATGCTATGACTTAACAAACACATTTATGGTTTGGAAGTGTGGGGAAGGAAAAGATGATAATCAGCGGAAGGGAGTATTACGAAATAAATATATGGTTTGAAAAGGAAGTCATGAGGGACTAGAAAAAGTCACATTCTTGGCTGCAGAAATCCTCCTTAACTTTTGCTTCTTCCATGAAAATTAAATAAGGAAGAAAACAAATTCTAAACTTCCAATTCCACCCTTCTCTTCCCCGGTAAAATGAAAAGGATAAACAAACACAGCTATCTGAATGACTCCTGCGATTCCATTTTTTTTCAAGGCACTTGAGCTATTTCTTTTTCTTTCCTTTTTTGGTTTCTGGATAAGCTTTAGGCACTTGAACTGCTTATGAAGCAGTATATCTAACAATGTGCCTTTAACAATTTGACCACCAGAAAATTAGCAAGTACACCATGTATCAAGGAGCGCTATAGTGGCATATTAAACATATACCAGAGGCAAGGACTAAGTTTACTCACTTGGAGATTCATCTTTCCTCCAAATTATGCTGTTTTACCTACATGCTTCACTACTCCACAACCTTGAAAAAGGGCTATGGGGCATGGAGTGGGACAAGGTCATAATAAGGAATTTATTGTGGGAGGGAGACGACTGGTCAAATGCAACCTTAAAACATCTCGTCTTTTTTCTTCTTTCCAAAATTGCAATTGAAAAAAGATGATTTTTACGAAACCATTTTTCCCTTTAGGAAGAATTAGCAAAAGTTGTGGGTGTAAATCCAAAATCTCAAGAGAACTATTATATCAATCCATCAACTACACTCAATCCCAAACTAGTAGGAGTCGGTTATATGAACACTTTATAACAATTCAACTCTATTCACAAACTCAATAAAAAAGGATTCATCATAGTTAATCTATTTTTACACTGGCTTTTAGCCCACCGTTACCCTCCTCTATTTGGGTTTGCGATTAGCTATAGTTTGCGAAACTCATATACTGGGAGTTCAAGCTTACATTTCTCAAAATTCCTAACTGAATCGAGATAACAAATTATATTACTGCAAGCCAAGATTTATAATTGGAAGATATCCAGAGTGGGAAAGATAAATCAAACAGAGCAGACATGGTTTCAATCAGTTACTATTCCAATTGCTTAGCGCAATAAACAGTTTTATTACTCACTTGGCACTTCCTTTATTGGAGTCATCTACTACCCTTAATGGGCGCTTCTTTTGAGGCCTGCTCTCAATCTGTTTGAATGTAACAAAAACATATCTCAGAGCCTTTAACCAGAGAAGGAACTACAGAAGCATTTCCAAGGAAATACCTTCGTTAAATTGATCTCTCGCAGAGCAAAAACCGCTAAGGCCTTGAATAGAACTCCAGGCCCTTCTTCCAGAGTGAAGACAATACTAGTCTAGATGTCGGGAAATGTAAAAGGGCATATCAATTATTTGCGTTTACTAATAAGTTGTATGAATAAGAAATATGATATTACCTTATATGGCCTATCAGTTCCTGGAATTATGGGCTCCCTTGCTAGTATCAAAAATCTAGTGATATTATCTTGATCATCCTGGTTAGTGGGTCATTCAAATAAGCTCATATTACTGAAGTTTTACAGCAGACTGCAGCAAATATATCTGACATATAGCTTTGCAGTTTTTAGCTGCATCTGCTTAGTCAAGAGGGTAGAATAATTTGCATGTAATTGTGATGAAGATGCTAAAAGCAGACAAAAGATTTAAACAATTAAACATCTTCTACCGTCGAGTACGAGTAGGCCACGGACTGCCTTGATAACTATGTTCTTAGATACAGGCACATATATATATATATATATAATCTCTATATAATCTCAACAAATGTTGTCGAACCCATAATTTTAACAGTTCAATGAGTTTGGTGCAAGATTGGACCCATTAAATTTAAATACTGGAATCGCCTCTAGATATAGGGGTAGGTATCCGACCCCGGTGCGGATCTAGAAACCTGATTCATCATCACATGAATATTAGGATTCGGAGGTGTATGTCGGCACATTTTTTTGTTGAAAAATTACTACTTAATATCTTCAGTCAACAATGTAATTTGACTAGCCTTCTATTTAATTAAGTTAAATGACCAATGATTATTGTGTAATTATGACGACTTTCTATTTTTGATTACTTATCCAGAGTTTACTAGTTACTATTCAACTTCATCGACGGGTGCTGGGATATGACTTGAATATTTGGAGAAATCGTCATGGGTGTGGCGGTTCATAGAGCAAGAGATGAAGCTCAAAAGTTTCAAAGACAGCCACGAGGTTTGAAATCAAACCTAGAAGCATTATTATCTGCAACAAAAATGCGTATATTGATGCTGAGAGTTGACAAGGAAGAATTATCCTTGAATAACCTCGCCACACCCCAAAACACCATCTTCGTAGTTTAACTATTTTGATGCTGGCCATTTACCATACTTCTAAGTTATCTGCAGTTGTGCCCAAACACCAATGGAGATGAAATGTTTTAGCAGACAAGGTTCACAACCAGAACTGCCTCTGAAAGTTCATTCCTTCTTTTCCCAGATTACCAAAATGAAACAGATGCATCCTCAATTTGACGTGCATGCAAACTTCTTTTAGGAAATGTATTTCTTGCTCGTTACATGATCTGTTTCTTTACTAATCAATTCTGTCCATATTGCTAGCTTTTACTCCTTAAGTTTCATATGGTTCCATGTGAAGATAGAGACAAGAATTGAAGGGCTAATAAGAAGTGTGCAAACTATATCTTCTATAAACAACATTATTTACAATACTTCTTAGATAGGGATAACTATAAAGGCAGCTCGGTGCACGAAGCATCCCGTGTTCACGCAGGGTCCAAGGAAGGGCCGTACCCCAATGGGGTGCGATGTAGCCAGCCTACCCGGATGCAAGCATCAGTGGCTGATTCCACAGCTCGAACCCATGACCTATAGGTCAGACGGACGGAGACAACTTTACCGTTGTTGCAAGGCTCCCCTTCATAGGGATAACTACAGTGAGGAAAAAAGAATGATCAAATAAGAGCAATATCCTGTCTCATTCTTTTAGAGTAACGTATTACCAAAATGAACCACTTAGCAATTAGGTTTACATCGCTTAACAAAGGAAATAACTTCCTCTGACCCTTCTGGCAATTTGAGATAAAAAGATGAAAGGGAACTATCAATCCCCATGGTGGAGTCTTGTCATTCCACACATAAATCAAGCAAAAAGATGGGTGCAATTAACTAGAACTATAAATAAAAAAACTTGTAAAATTTTCACAATCTTCTATTTCTGTAGGAAACCTCTAAACCCTCCAGGAATTGGTGAATTCATGAACCAGGAAAACATCCCATGCTCCAGCAAATCTAAACCCTTAAGTCTCAACATTCTGGAGTTGTCTCACATCATCGAAGGTCAGCCAAAATCCTCAAGAGAGTTATTGGTAGATATGCAGTCTAAGCAGATGCTATTATTTTATAGACATATAAACACACTGGATATTCATATATTCAAGTCATGAGGTGCCCAGACTGGCAGCAAATGTGGCTCAAGACCTAAATTACTAAAAAGAAAATCAAATGCAATTTCAAAAGATACAAAGATGACATGCAGTAACGAGTAAATACAGAAGGAAAACCTCAGAAATGCAATATCCTTACCTGAATTCTTTCTGCAAGAATGCTGAGCCCATAAATCTCTGCAGCTCGAGCACTTGCAACTGCTCCAGTATCTCTCGTCCCTTCAGATGCCACAATCTGTCCAGGTGTCAAATAATGTGGATACACAAACCGCAGAGAATGAGTGAGAATTTAAAGTGTACCTGAGCAGCACTGGCAGTATCATCACCATTGACCCTTGTAACACCTAACTTATTTAACATAATGTTGCATTGTTCAAGTGCCTGAAAGCAATTACTGGTTGTATTAACATTTACTAAATAGAAATGGAAGCAGATATTCAATGTGCAAAACTAAAGGAAGTTACTGTTTTCTTATATAAAAAGAAAAAGAACTTGCGTCTAACTTAACCCCAAAAGCTAATCCATTATTTCTATATCTTTCCCACAATTAATGAGGAGAAAAAAGAGATTCTTCTGAATAATGAAATGAAACAATTACCTGAGGGTGGCTCACGACGCGCTTTAGTTCCTCTTTCCTGACTCCTGGCAACCCCAAAAGGCAGTGGTTAACAACCAACTGCACTTCTCCCACAATATGCAGCCTATGCCGAAGGAGTAGATCGTAGTTACGGTGGATGCTCCCACCAACTGAGTTTTCAATTGGGAGTACAGCTTTGTCTACTAACCACAACTCAACTGCCTGAGAAATGAGAACTAATACTATAAAGGTGTGACAAACTGCGGGAACAAAATCACTTTGGTTGAATAACACAAATACCTTAAATGCAGCCTCAAACTGGTCACATGGTACAGTTTCACATTTCGGGTATGCTTTAAGTGCAGCTGCCTCACTATACGCACCTGGAATTCCCTAAGTTAGACAAAGAAGCATTAATTTATGAGGAATCTCATTTAAGAATAAAATTAAAAAGTTAGAGAATCCCTTGCTGTCTACCTGATAGGCAACTCGCACCTTTGAACCATCACCCTGACCACAGGAAGGGCCAGTTGCAGATAAGGGTTCTGAAATAGAAAAACAATATTGTGCGTCATGATTTAGATAAAAATGGAAGGAACTGAATAATCCCAAGAACACAAGAACTGAATTTGATAAAAATTTAGTGCGTCGGACTATTTAGTAGCCAAATGATTTCTTGACATTTTCATCCATGACAAAGTGTACATTACATTAACCCATTATTGAAAGAGGTTATTGCCTGCATTTCAGTTGTAGCTTCCATGATAATATGGAGTAAATGAAATCTGAAAAGACATCTATAGAAATCCACACATCGTCTACATCATGGTGAACTAATATGTTCTACCAAACATTTTTTTTCTTGTTCACTGTCAACAGAGGCAACAAATTGAAGTTATATTTCCTTCTAACTTAAGTAACTTTTTTGTGGCTGCTGAAAATATAAGGTCATATATTTAGGAGAAATGTCAAATTCATGGTACAGGAAGAAAACACAATAAGGACACAAAAATGGCACTAAGGGAAACATGGTCTTTGACATAATTGGATCTGTAAAGACAATGACATGGACTGACAAAAGGTTCCAACTTTATGCAAAGATCAATCTTTTTCATCCAATTCTAACATTTAATCACAACAAACACCTTCCTTTTAACCATTCTAAAGAACCCCCCATGTCTATTCTCATTCTGTGACAATCCCACCAACTGTAGAACCCAAAAAGAAAAGGAATACTCCCCTCTAAAAAGACTTCATTTTTATTCTGAATTTGTCTCAAATCACTAAAGGCAAGAATTCTGAATCACACAATACTAAATTACCCAACATTAAAATAAAATGAAAAACTAACTTGGTAAAGATTGTAAATCCCTGTGAAATCTTTTGGAGTGAGTGATCTGTGTGTCTTCAACACCAGCAGGAGAAGTTAATGGCTCCTCATCTTCCACAGGAGTGATAGCTCTCTCAGTCAACAAAACCAAACATTCCCATTTCCTAAAGGGCCTGAAATTCAAGAAATTTGACCCAGAAAGCCTAGACCCATAATCTGGAAAACCCAATTTCAAAGATTTAGGATAAGTACAACAATGCTGCTGATTGGTACCACAGGCCCAAATTGGCACAGTTTTCAAAGCCATGATGTTTCAGTGTAGTACCACTCCCAATGTGGTGAAAAATGAGCATACAAATTCAGACACATCAGACTAATGTGACACAAAGATAAGACAAGTATCCTATGTTGTCTTATTTAGTTTCTTGAATTTTTCTATGAAATCTGTCTCAGTTAAGAATGGTCTAAATGAATACTACTATAATTCTGAGGAGACAGATTCTTGGGAAACAGAGGAGAAAAAAATGTAGAAATGGTGGAGAGGTAGGTAAGAAGAATGTTGGCTACACGTTTTCAATGGTTGTAACAGAGTCTTGAAAAGGAGACGGCCTACACTGGAAAACCAGTTGAATGAAAAAACCTCTGCATTTACGCAGTCCTAAGGTTAAACGGAGCTCATATTTTATATATTGCTCAAAAACTTTTATAGTAGTATCAAATTTCTTAGAAATCAAATAAAGATTATTTGTTTATAGTAAGGCAATTATTATTTAAAACAGTTTATACTATATGGATACTGATAAGATATATTTTTGTTCACACTTTATCAATTGGTTGATTATGAAAATATTCTACCACTTGAGCAAGCCTTTTGCCAGCGTGGAGGCTTTCAATTTTGGTATGTATTTATGTACCAACATTTCTTAATTTAAAGCCATATGGAAACAAATAAAAGAAATGCAGAAAATAGCTAAGGCCAATAACGAACAAGATCAGTTGAATGCTACTCTTGCATTAGAACGCATTCAATCCATATTTTTCTTATTTTAATCTGCTACTACTATTGTTGTGTTAAAAAAAATAGTGGTTTGGTTGGTGGTTTTACTTTGGAAATTTGGTGGAGGTTGGAAGATGCTAAGCCAAATTCACCTACGTGGTTGTAACTTCTGACAAATCGACTAACTTCTAGTATATGGCTAGCTATTTTTTATGTTAAGAAATTTAAATGCACTTCATGTGTTTTTGCCTTTTGCATTTACTCATCATAAAATACTTTTTAGAAATTTGTTATGAAGATATGATTATCATTTAAAGGAAAAAACTTCGGTCCCAACAAAAAAATGACTTACTTTAGTACTGTCTACATTTTTTAAGCTTGGGATTGGGATTGTATGGGTCAAAATTTATCTTTAGTCAAAAAAGTATTAGTAAAACATTCCTGGAATGTCACGCGTCGAAGTAATCTGATTATCAGCGAGAACTGCAGTCAAAGAGTCAACAAGACTAAAATCAAGGAATTGTCATAGAAGCCAAGGTCGAGCACCCTTAATAGAGTTATGACAGCTAATTTTAAGATAGGGCTTAAAGGAGAATATTGTAGTGGATATTCTCCGCATTTTGTACTATTAGGGTTGTTAGGAACATGTTCCCTATAAATAGAAAGAGACACAATGATATGGGACATGTAATATTTATTTGTAAAACATATACTTTGACTTCAAAGAGAGAATTGGATTCCATTGCAAGCATACAAGCATCACCTTTTCACTGAGATTCTTGTCTATACTGTTCCACTAGATCCGAAAATAACCCATAAATTCAAAGGATTATCCTTTATTCATCATTGTCAGAAAGTACATTCACAGATTCCATCTTTTCTTGGGTGACTCATTCATTCTATTTACTTAAATGTCATTTATTGATATTCATTGATATCGAATGCTACATTATTGCCTTTAATTTCTAGGATATTTATTGCATACTGCCGCCATTATCAAAACATATCTACGTAACGTTTATTACAATTTTGAGCATTGAGATATTATTGTTAGCTAAGACTCACCCTCATTTATCTAAATTTATTTAGTTGAACCAAGATCTATATTTTTTGGTCAAACAATTTGCGTCGTTGTGGGATTTGTTAGCTAAATATTTAGTTTCCTTTAGATCTACAATTAACGCAAATCACTAACGTAAAACACCCCGAGACCTCTTTTCTTCGTGCTTACAAAACCCTACATGGCAGGTAATCAAGGAGAAAGGACAAAAATAACAAGTGATTTCCAAACCAACCTCATGAATATCATCAACGAAAGCTGTGAAATAATAGGTGAGGACACGACACCCAACGTGTCCCCTAGGCGAGAGAGGTCGCCTCCCCCACAATGCAGCATAACAAAACCTAGCGGAAAATGGGCCTCTATGTTTGCAGCAGAAGGGACGCCCCCAACTGTAAAGAAGCTCCTCGAAGCATGGCTGACCGACACGCTAGCAAGCGTTCTCAACAAACTCGCTCTAGGCATGACTGCATAAATCGCAAGAGCTTGCATGATACAATAAACAGCCGAGCAGTGCAACCGATCAAACCCTCCAACGACAGGTATAACTCACGATATTACTAACAGTACATGTGACAACACCCTTGCTGCCATTCTAAAAAGGATGGAAGGAAATAGAGAACGAAAACAAGGCACTCCGAGACTAGATGAAAGAACACCAAAAACGAGTTGACAAGATACTGGGCACTCCTAAGCTGCTGCAAAAAAGGGACGCCGGCAGGTTCATAGAACAGTCGTACAGCGATGTCGCAGTCCCACATGCCATATCAAAGACCTTCAAAATGTCGCCCTACCTCAAGATATACGAAGGAATGACCAACCCTGAGGACTATGTGACTCGTTACGTCACAGCCGTGAAAGGCAACGACCTCGCCAAGGAAAAAACGTCCTCTATTTTGCTGAAGAAATTCGGCGAAACCTTTACAGGAGGAGCATTAACACGGTATTCACAGCTACCAGCCCGCTCCATAGAAACCTTCGAGGAATGGCTGATAAGTTTGTGACCGCCCATGGCGGAGCCAAGAAGGCCGAAGTAAGAGCAAACAATATATTCGCTATTAAGCAGTCCTTGGGGAGAGGGACTAAGGGACTTCCTCGTTCGGTTCAACAGAGTAAGGATGACTCTGCCGAACGTATCCGAAGGTATGGCGGTCGCCACCTTCCAGAACAGACTGAGCAGGGATGGTTCAAGAGCAACTAGAAAATTGCTGAGCCGTTTGATGAAATATCCCCCAACCACTTGGGACGAAATTCACAATGCTTATTGCGCCGAGGTCCGAGCAGATGAAGACGACCTCAACAGGCCTACTCATCGGCTAGCATAAGTGAAAATCGAATTCATAAAGGAACAAAGAGACAACGTCAGGAGGGATTACCCGATTCCGCAACGCAGTAGGGAACGACATCAACCATATGTCATGGCAATTGCTGCCCCTTCCCCCCGCTATGAAGAAGGCCCATCCAGGCCTAAGGCAGGGACGCACCGGAATGAAAGAGGCATGCCTTCTTTATTATCTGCTCACAGTTTTTGCGTATCACCTGCAGAGATAGTCTACGCTCTTGAGAAACTCGGAACGAAGGTGAAGTGGCCGTAGAAGATGAGATCAGACCCGAACACCAGAAAATGCGACGCCCTCTGTGAGTTCTACAAGGAATCCGGGCACAAAACAGAAGATTACATCGCCTTCATAAAAAAGAAGTCATAAACATGTTACGACAAGGGCACCTCAAAGATCTGTTAAGCGATAAGGGGAGGACCAACTTCTCCAGAGGACGTGAACATCAAGGCCCGCCAAAGCTGCCATCACCAGCTCGTACTATCAACATGATCATCAGCGGGAGCGACGATGCCTCTATCAATGGCGTGAAGTTTACCACCACTCACAAGCTCAAGCAGTCTATCACCCACGAATGGTATGGCGATTAGTATCATCTTCGACGAGTCGGATGCCGACAGTTTTAACTTTCCTCAAATTGATGCCCTCGTTATTACTTTACACATTTTAGATACCGATGTCAAACGCATCATAGTGGATAATGGAAGCGGCGCATGCATTATCCATCCCTGAGTCCTTACCCAAATGAGACTTTTAGATAAGTTAGTGTCGCGCTGCATCACACTAACTGGTTTTAACAATGCAGTTGAGCGGACATCTGGAAATTACACTCCCCGCCCTGCTGACAGCGTGACTTTGGAGACGATATTCCATGTCATGCCCAGGCCATTGCGAACAACGCCATAGTGAGGCGACCACGGATACATCCAGTGAGAGCCATCCCCTCCAGTCTATACCAAATAATTAAATTCCCGACTCCAGGGGGAACATCGCACATCCCAGGAATGCTACAGCATTGCCTTGGACAACATAGCCACCCAACAGAAAAAAGACAAAGAAGAATAGGCATAGCAATCAACAGGTTGGAGGTCAAAGCAAGAAGAGACTGGGGATGTCATCATGGATCCCTACACGGTCGAGGTTGCAGGTTCGACCATAGAAGACCTCGACCCCGTTCAATTGGACTTCAACGACCATAACAAGAAGGCCTATATTGGCGCCAAACTCCGGAAAGCAGGTAAATTCAGTCAATTCTTATCAGCTAATGCAGATTTGTTTGCTTTCAGCCATGCAGATATGCCGGGCATCCCAAAGGAATTCGCCACACACAAATTAAACGTCGACCCATTCCACCCCCACTAAGACAAGTCAGGCGTAAATTCAACTCCACCATCAACAATGCAGTTCCCGATGAGGTGGAAAAATTATTAGAGAACGGCTCCATCAGGGAGCCGAAGTACCCCAAGTGGATCACCAACGTAGTGATGGTCAAAAAGAAAAATGTGAAATGGCTGATGTGTGTGGATTACACAAACTCGAACAAATCCTGTACAAAGGATTCTTTCCCATTACCCAATATCGGCCAACTCATAGACACAATAGATGGGCACGAGCTATTGATTTCTTGGATGCTTACTTAGACTGTAATCAAATTCTTGTGGAGGAAGAAGATCAAGAGAAGACCCGTTCATCACCCAACAGGGAACGTATTGCTATAGGGTCATGCTGTTTGGAAGGAAGAACACGGGGGCTACTTATCAAATATTGGTAACAAAGATGTTCAAAGACCAACTCGGTAAGACCATGGGGTATATATAGACCACATGTTGGTCAAGTCCGAAGGGGCAGAAGATCACATCGATCATTTAAAAGAAACTTTCGACATACTCAGACAGTACGGAATGTAGCTGAACGCGGAGAAATGCGTATTTGGCGTAACCTCAAGAAAGCTCTTGGGTTTTCTGGTGTTGCAGCAAGGGATCGAGGTCAACCCAGACCAAATCAAAGCCATCGAGGGTATACCGGTACTTTTATCGTCCAAGAAGCTAGTCCAAAGACTGACTGGTCGAATCACCATCCTATAAAGGTTCATCTCGCGATCGTCGGATAGATGTCACAAATTTTTTGGTGTACTGAAGAAGGAAAACGGCCTCGAATGGACTCCTGAGTGCATACAGGCTCTGAGAGAACTTAAGGCATACCTATCGTCATCGCCCTTGTTGTCAAAACCCGAACCTAGGGAGTAGCTTCGTATATCTGGTCGTCTCCGAGGTAGCAATAAGCGGAGTCTTGATTCGCGAAAACAAAGGTACACAATCTCCCATCTATTACATTAGCCAAACACTCATCAACGTCGAGACGAGGTACCCGCACCTCGAAAAGTTGGCTCTAGCCTGGTTTTCTAATGCCACCCCATCTCGGTCGTCACAACCTTTCCCGTGATGAGCATTTTTCATAAATTAGAGTTGTCGGGGAGGTTGGCCAAATGGGCCATCGAGCTAAGTGAGCACGATGCCATATACCAGCCGCGAACAACGATAAAGTCAAAAGTGCTCGCCGACTTCATTGCCGATTTCAGTGCCAAGATAATGCCCGAAGTCGAAAAGGCATCCGTCCAAGCTTCCCTCCAAACGCAAGACCTCTGGGTATTGTAAACCGAGGTGTATCCAACACATCAAGGTCCGGACTGGTACTCATACTCGAGGTCCCAATAGGCGAAGCAATTCGTCAGTCCATAAGGGTCTCCGATATAACTAACAATGAGGCTGAGTATGAGGCTGTAATTACATGATTAAGGCTAGCGCTCAAGTATGGGGCGAAACGATTGAAACTCCGCTGTGATTCGCAGCTCGTAGTCAACCAAGTCACAGGGACTTTCCAAATCAAGGAGAAAATGTTGCAAAAATACCAGACCAAAATCTACAAGCTATTGCCTGAGTTCGACGAGTATCAGCTCGATCAAATCCCACGTGCGCATAATGCCGAAGCAGATGGCCTCGCCAATCTGGCTGCAGTTACCAAAAGCATCACGACCAGAGATCAAAGCGTAATTCATCTCCTAACTCATTACTAGACCAAATCGAGGTAAAAACCATACACTTAACTTGGGACTAGCGCAATCATATTATCGCATATTTATAGGACGACACACTGCCAGGCGACAAAAAAGAAGCCAAGAAACTAAGAATGCAGGCGGCCAAATATAGTCTCCTTCATAGCGATCTATATAAGAGGACTTACGGCGGACCTCTAGCGAAATGTTTGGGCCCGAACTAAAACCAATGTGTCCTCGAAGAAGTCCATGAAGGCCATTGTGGAGCTCACTCTGGCAATCGAGCACTGGTCAGATGCCTCATACGAGCCGGATACTATTGCCCCACAATGAAAAAGGACGCCGCAGGCTTCGTGAGAAAATGTGAACAGTGCCAAAAGTATGCCCCAATGATTCATCAAGAAGGCGAACACCTCCACTCAGTCACCTACCATTGGCCGTTCATCAAATGGGGAATGGACATTGTGGGTCCCCTCCTAGCAGGGCGAGGTAATGAACAATTCCTTTTGGTTTTGACTGACTATTTCTCTAAATGGGTGGGAGTAGGAGCATTCGCCCAAATACGGGAATAGGAAGTAATCACCTTTATATGGAGAAACGTCATTCGTCGATTCGGCCTACCCAAGAAAATCAGCTGTGACAATGGACCCCAGTTCATAGGAAAAAGAACCGCCGAGTTCTTTGAGAAATGGCATATCAAGAGGATACACTCAACCCTATATCACCCCCCAGGCAACGGACAAGCAGAATCCTCCAATAAGTCCATTATAAACATCATGAAGAAAAAGCACGAAGAAGCCAAGGGACTGTGGCCAGAAATACTACCAGAAGTATTATGGGTCTATCGAATGACTCCAAAGACGAGCACAGGAGAGTCGACTTACTCTTTGGTCTATGGGACCGAAGCAGTAATACTGGACGAGGTCGGAGAACCAAGCCTAAGGTACTCCCATGAAAGCAGCTCGAGTAAAGATGAAAGAAGAAGGCATGAACTCGACGAAATTGACGAACATAAAGATATGGCGTACATAAGAACGGTAGCCCAAAACAACAAGTAGAACGCTATTACAACAAGAATGCAAAAGTCCGACCGCTGAAAGTCGGGGACTACGTACTGAAAGCCAAAACTCAAGCGAGCAAAGACCCACGGGAAGGCAAGCTGGGAACGAATTGGGATGGTCCGTACAAAATTATAGCCAAAGCGAACAATGGTTTATTCCAACTAGAGACAGTGGAAGGAAAGCAACTACCAAACAATTGGAACATTAGCCACCTCAAATACTTCAACTTTTGAGAAAAAAGTACCCTCCAAGTCGTACTCTTTTTCCCTCACTTGAGTTTTGTCCTATTTGGGTTTTCTTAAGGAGGTTTTTAACGATGCGCCAAAGGGAACACTTAGGGTCGAAGTACGCAAGGGTAGGACCGTTGTTACTTTCTCATTGCTCGACTTCTCAATACTCTCCAAGTCAAACAATGAAGGGACTAGGTAGATTGGGACATGGACTGGAATACTAGCCAATACCCAAAATCTGTAATTTTCTCCAAGTATGTAACCAAAGTAACAATGTCAAAGCAATAAGAAGATTATGCTTATCAGAGCACCTTTTTCGTATAAAGGTTATGTTCGACCTCGCTCGAAAAAACACCTACCGGCCCTCGGCCGCAATTCAATAAAAGGTTATGTTCGACCTCGCTCGAACATGCACCTACCGGCCCTCAACCACGATTTAATAAAAGGTTATGTTCGACCTTGCTTTAAAAATAACCTACTGGCCCTCAGCCGCGATTCAATAAAAGTTTATGATCGACCTCGCTCAAACAAACACCTAACAGCCCTCGGTCGTGATTCAAATAAAAGGTTATGTTCGAACTCGCTCGAACAAACACCTACCGGGCCTCAGCCGCGATTCTATAAAAGGTTATATTAGACTAAGCTCGAACGAAGCACCTAACGACCCTCAGTCGCGATTTAACGAAAGGTTATATTTGATTAAGCTCGAACTAATACCTACCGGCCCTCGATCACGATTTAATGAAAGGTCAGATTTGACCTCGCTCGAACAACACTCGCGACTCTCAGCCGTGATTAAACAAAAGGATATGTTCGACCCCGTCCGAACAAACACCTATCGGCCATCGATCACATTTCAATAAAGTAACACACATGATATTGGAATATTTGGCTCCAAGGCCACGGTCAGCTAATAAGGCAACACCAATAAGAAGGGTAAAAGTCAAACGAGCAGATAATAGAAGCAAAAGATATACAAGTCCAGAAAATAAACCACGGGAAGGGAAAAAGATGAAAAGATCTTTTATATTTCATAACTGTTTACAGAGACTCGTGAAGAAGCCGAAAAAAATATCCAAAAAGGTCAAAAGAAAACTGCTACTGGTTGCTGCCAGCACGACCATCAATGCCCTCGCCAACTTGGACCTCAATGGCGTCACCAGCCTGACCACTAATTCCCTCGCCATTGCCATCTCGATCCCCCTCGCCATTGCCGCCATCACCTCCAGGATATGCGGTATTGTACCAGGCGTTCTCCTCGAGCCGGTCAATGCCCTCGTCTCCCTCGTCCTCGCCGGCCACAGGTGTAGCGGGATCATGCCCATAAGCGACTCGAGTTTTACAAGCCTTAACATGAACATCTTTGAGGGAAGCCTCAGAAATGAATCCTACTACATGCAAATCTCAAGAGCTTCTAACTAGGCATCGGCATGAATCCACTCCTCATATAATTCCCGAGGAATATTAGGAAAATATGAAGTGTGGGAAGGGGACAGTTGTGCCAGTAATTGGGCCTTCTCAGCCTCCAGAGCGGCAACTTGATCGTAGAGACCAGAAATCTCTTTCTCCAACTCTTCAATCCTTTCATCGAGCCGTTCTTCTTTGAGCCTTGCCGTAGTTAAATTATTTTCTCGCTCGGAACTGGGAGTTTGGATCACCACCTCAAGTGACTCCGCCTTCCTCAAAGCCTCCGACCGTGCAGACTCCGCCTTCTCTAACTCCTCTTGCTTCTCAGTGACCTCGACCACTAAGAGCTTCAACCCTAAACTGACATTCCTCAAGCTGGCCTCGCAACATGACTACCTGAGCTCGGAGATCACTGCATTGGACTTCGACCCCCTTGCTAAGCTCAAGCTCTTCCTCTTTTCTCCTCAAAGTCCCCTCCGGGATGCTACTTCCCCACCATCCGCACCAGCTCCTCATCTCTTGCCTTCAAGTCCTCCCTCAATTGGCACACATCGCCGTATTCACGAAGCCAGCACTGAAGCTCTCGGTACTTCTCAAAGCATCTAAAATACTTGTCCTTCAACTTCACATATATACCTTTACGTCTCTGCTCTCTACGAGCACTTTCAATCTCTAAGATGACCGTCTACAAAACGAATGAAGGAAGTTAGAGACTATGAAAGAACAAACCTAAGAAAAATAACTAACAGCAAATGTACTTACCCGAAGGGCGAGACTATCAATGTTGTTTGATAGGGCGTTATCATCTATAGTCTTGAGGTCGTACTCTCAATCTCATAACAAAGAGGGACAAGGGAGGGAATAATATTCTCGGTGTCCACAAAAAGATAGCGGTCCATTAGGATTTATATAGTCCTTGAACCCCCTTCCAACCTCACTTCAGGTTAAGTAAGCCCCTCGTCGATCATTCTCAATTTGTCTACATCCATGTCGGAATCGGATCCAACATCCTCCTCAGCATTAACTTCCCTCCATCACCAGTGAAGAAGGCACATCCGTCGTAACCCCGAAAGACGAGGCCCCACCACATCTCGGAAGAACAGGGTCGTCATTGCTTACCATGCCTTCGACCGCATCCTCCAAAAGATGCCTATTCATATCCTTCAAACAAGGGGCCTCGGCACTTGCCTCTAGGCTCTCCCGAATATGCACTGTGGCCATTTCCCGAAGGAAAAAGCCATAATCTCCTACATCAACGGCCACCAGCCCCTCTCCCTCGACGTCCTTGTCGATGAGAGAATATAATGGAGAAGCCAAGTCTCCATGGCCAAAATTGGGACAAATTGAACGCAACAACAAGAAGGATTGGGACAGAGGAAGGATCAACCGCAGTCGAAGAAGGGGCAGAAACCAAGGATGCAATAGCTTTCCTCTTCCCGAACAAGGGCACGGGAGCTCTCGACCTCCTCGTTGACCCCCTAGACGAATCTAAGAAAAACAAGAAAAGGAAAAATCAGTAAAGGTAAATAAAAAAAGAGAGTTAAGACACTAATGGTAAAAATGAAATTACCAGTCAAAAGGAGAGCGAGCCTAATCTTCTTGAAAAAACTCGGCCATGCACGAATCCCTATGATGTGAGGGTGAGCCGCTCAACCAAGTCGGATATATGTGTGACTAAAAGAGGGGGCGAGGTCTTGGCTACGAAAGAAGAGGGCGAGAAGTCAAAATTCAGGACCAAATACGAGAAAGAGACCAAAATATGTGCGAGTATAGTTCCAAGCCTCGGGAAAGTCGTCGACATTGGTCACAACATCCTAGGTCCTGATGTAAAAAAAGTTAAACCAGAATTGACGACTGGCCTTGTCGTCCATCTTCACCACAAGGCATTTGCCCCCTCGGTGGCGAAGGTTCAGCATCGTCCTCCTATAAAAGTTAGGAGCGAACAAATAGTTTAAATGCCGCAGTGACAGTTCGATCCCAGCCATCTCAGCAAACTTGGTAAGCATCTTTATAAGTTTATAGATGTACGGTGCAAGCTGAGATAAGCAAACGCCGTAGTAACGACAGAACTCCTCAACCAGTGGTAGGAGGGGGAGAGATTAGCCGACTTGAAAGGGGTAGGCATAGAAGGCACCATATCCAGGACAATAGACCTGCACCGTATCCTACCCGGCGGGGATCAACTCGATGTGATTGGGAAGGCCGAATTTAGCCTTAAGCTCCGCTAATTCCTTCACCGTAATCACTGACCGAAAGGCTCCAGGTTCAGCATCTGGTGATTTGGTGAAATTGGATAAGGAATCAGGGTTGCGTAGGATTATCTCCTCCACCGATGGAAATGTTCCATCTTCAATGGTGGCCAGAAAACTCTCCTCACGGGAGGGGAAAACCACTGCCAAGGGAGCAATCATCTCCCCTCATCTGCCTCAGAAGGTACGTTAGACATGGTATAACATGAAGAAGGAGGATAACACGCAAAAGGGAATGAGGAACGATGTAAGTCGCTGAAACAGGGAGTGAAAAGAGTTCTGTAGAGAAGATGAAGGAGAGGCTATTGCTTGAAGAGAAGGAAGAGTTTGGAAAAGTTTCAAAACCAACAAACCTTCTCCTATTTATAAGGTTTGAGAGGCACCAGAATTGAAACGACGGGTCGTGATTAGAGCGGAAATTGAAATGATAGAGTCAATCAAGGGTCACACCTAAATCGATGCGATGCGTCAGAAAACGGCGTCATTATGACGCATGATGTCACTCCTTCTCTTGGACCAGATGGCTCTAACAAACTTCCCGGGTAATTAAAAAAATTCAAAATATGCGGACCTCAGAAGGCCACGTAATCCTATCTCCACGACCACGACCTCAGCGAACTCTATAAAATCGAATTATGAACGAAATTGTCCGCTCATTGACCTCGTCCACGGGAACGACCTCAATAAGTGGAGGGATTCTCTGTATGGGTCAAAATCCATCTTTAGTCAAAATAGTATTAGTAAAACATTCCTGGGATGCCACGTGTCGAAGTAATCTGATTATCAGCGAGGGCCGCGATCGAAGAGTCAACAATACTGAAGTCGAGGAATTGTCACCGAAGCCGAGGTCGAGCACCCTTAACAGAGTTATGACGGCTAATTTTAAGATAGGACTTAAAGGAGAATATTATAGTGGATATTCTCCGCACTTTATACTATTAGGGTTGTTAGGAACATGTTCCCTATAAATAGAAAGAGACACAATAATACGGGACATGTAATATTTATTTGTAAAAAATACACTTTGACTTCAAAGAGAGAATCGGATTCCATTGCAAGCATACAAACATCACATTTTCACTGAGATTCTTGTCTACACTCTTCCACAAGATCCGAGAATAACCCAGATATTCAAAGGATTGTCCTTCATTCATTTTTGTCAGAAAGAACATTCACATATTTCATCTTTTCTTGGGTGATTCATTCATTCTATTTATTTAGATGTCATTTATTGCTATTCATTGATATTGAATGCTACATTATTGCCTTTAATTTCTAAAATATTTATTGCATACTGCCGCCATTATCAAAACATATCTACATAACATTTATTACACTTTTGAGGACTCCATCATTGGGATATTATTATTAGCTAAAATTAATTTTCATTTATATAAATTTAATTAGTTGAATCAAGATCTATATTTTTTGGTCAAATATGAATACATTTAATGAAATAAAAACAATATTTGTTCAAATTTTCCGTTTTTCTCTTGTATCAAAGAAAATAAAATAAAGAAAAGCCAAAGAGAGGGTGAAACTTGAGAGGCAGCTCCCTACTAGTTATATATATATATATATCTTTTTTGTCATATCCTCTAATTAGGCCATTCCATTTTTATTTCTCTACTTGAGCCTCTCCGGAAAAAAGAAAAGACAAAAGAGTGACGGTGTACAAAACTTATCACATACCTCATTTGTGAATTTATAATTTACAAAACACTTATAAATTACTTCATTCGTCTCAATTTAGGTGATGATGTTCGAACTTCGAAAGTCAAATGAATTATATTTTGAACGTAATTTTTTCATATGCTTTTTAAATATATTAAATTATTATTAATTATTGTAACATATAATATTTTCTACGTAGTTTTTAAATATTATAATTTTATTTCGAAAAACTTAAAAATTTTACATTCAATTTTACGATCAAAATTAAAAATTTGAATCTCAAAAAGTAAAAAATATTATATAAATTGAGATAAATGGAGTAAATAGTAACAACTAACAAGAGCTCACAGCCCCTTAGGATTGTACTCAATTGATGGTCCAAAGGGTACCATAACAATATAGGCAATTGGGCACTGCTCTATATCAAACAATGACCTACGAATCAATTCCTTACTGGTAAACTGGTATTAATGCGAGTTCCAAAGATAGCGGCTAACTTTTCAGTTACAGTTGAACTCCAAAAAGAAAAGGTTGGTTCCTGTAAGCTTCAAACTTGAAAGCCAGTTTGGACATAAGAACTTTTTTACTTTTTTTCGAAAATATTTGTTTTTTTTTAAAATTAATGTTTGGCCATAAAATTTTAAATTTTAATTTAAAGATGAATTTTGAATTTTTCAAAAATTTAAAAAATTCCAAAAAGTTATTTTTCAAAATTTTCACTCTGATTACTCACAAAACTTCAAAAACAACCCAAAATTATATTCATGTCCAAATACAACTCTAATTTTCAAATACCATTTTCACTCTTTTTTCGAAATTTTACAATTCTTATGTCCAAACGTCCACTTATTATCATGGAATGAAGGGGTTTAGATGACCATCAACGGTTTTGGTGAAATACACAAGATTTTTCCGTACTTAATTAGAGATCTCGAGTTCGAATTTTAGTTATGAAATTTTTTTGTTAGTAAATATTTCTCTTTTTATTTGGCCTTAGTGCAAAGCGAATTCGGATTAGTCGAACTCTGATATAGATATCAAACATGAGAAAAGAAAGATTTTAAACTCCCTCTATATTAAACTATCTTCCACTTTTTTGAATAGACCATGTTATTATACCATATTTATTGGTCGTTTATTTGTCATAGAATTGTGCCACAAGACGTGACTTTTACTTTCATTTTTTGAATAGGACATGTTATATAATAACATATTTGTTGGTTGTTTATTTGTCATGACTTGTCCCACGAGACGTGACTTTTAGGTATATGGTACAAAATTCATTGCCGTAAATCTTAGTGCACTTTAAATAACAAGATCCAGTTCGAAGTAATTTCCACGTAACTATCGATCCAAGAATCATTCATGTTATTTTCATCCTTTCCTCTTTTCTCTTGCTCGTCACGAGAGGGAACAAGAGAATTTTTTTCTCATTCCTCTTATTCACAGACCCAATTAAAAGAGAATCTTTCTCCTCAAAAACAAAAGAAACGAATTAAGATAAACATTTTCACGTCGCATTACCTTTTTTCCATAGTGTTTGTTTATGCTGTGTATGACGAAATCAGCTTTCTTATGAAGGAATAGATCGAGGTTGAATCTCGAAGCCAAGATCGGCGTCCCATGTTCGTGTTCGGAACCACATGATCGGAGCTCGAGCCGACATCCCATACCGATGGGAAATGGAGGATCGACATTCGAACCGACATCCAATATCGATGTCGGACCATTCGGCCGACGCTCAGACCGATATCCGATGTCGAGCTCGGAACCGGAGCTGAGGCCAGATCCGATATGATGATCGATGGTTCACTTCGAACCCCACCTCGTGATGACCGATATGCCCGTTGCACCGGCCTGCCTTCAAAAGTCAATGACACTGTCCTGACCAAACCTTGCGTGCAGACCCCTCACCTAACCTGCAGTACTTTCACTGACTCTGCAAGACTTTTACCAAACGTGTGTGGGTTTCACCCACTACACAAGGACACTATCATGATTGAAAGGGACACCACGTGGGCAACCGGGGGAAAAAAAAGAGAAAAAGGGCTGTAAACAAGAAATACAAAGGCAATATATTGATCTACCTAGTCTTGCAATCATAATCTTTCTCAAATATTGTATCCTCTCTATCTTATCATATATTTGTCTTCAATCGAGTTCGTCACTTACTTATCGTTTCCCACGCTCAAAATTCAATTGATTTGTTTCCAATTTTTGGGGCAAACATATGCTCTATATGAGTGTGGCAGTTTCATCTAGTACTATTTTACTGCCTTCATTTCATTTATATGATATTGTATAACTGAGTTTTTTACTCAATACAAATCAAATTAAATCAAACTTAATTAAATTTTTTTAATCGATTTGATTTGACTTTTTAGTTCAGTGTAATTTTCAATTCGATTTTAACACCCATAAGTCTAGCAGTTTCATTTCCATCAAAATTCTGTGTTTTGATTAGAATATCAATAATCATGAGCTAATAATTTAGCACCAACTCGTCATGTGTCTAATTAGACAGATATATCGTCATGTGTTTATATATTAAACTAATTATAACGGTCCGACAAAGAGATAAAGTTGTTAGAATATACTATTAATCATGCGATTTGATTATAGTATTATATTTTTTTTTTTTTGGAACAATTGTTTATTTATTTATTCAATTCAATGAAGTCTTAATTTAAATAGATCACTTGTTCATATGTATGCCCTTCACTTATATAGTAGACGATTTAGTGTATGGAGCTTTAGCTCATGCGCGAAAGATTAAATTGTCGGTTCTTATAAGTTATAAAGTTAATGTTCACAATCAAAGATGAAACTGGGCAAAGTATCTTAATGATTGTAGCATAAGATTAAAATATAAACTATCTTGATTATGGGAACGGTTCAGTTCCAACTTCTTATGCTAGTACATTTTTGTGTATTGGACGGACCAAGTAGAGATAAATATTTTTGTGCTGAATATATAAAACTACCTCTCTAGCTCATTGAATGTTCTTATACTCTTAATCTTGATATGATTGTTATGATCAATGTGCTTCGTTCATTATTTTGATTTATTAAAAGGTACGACTCAACTGCAAGTTAATGTATTCCTGGTAAGTTGGATAACGGCAAAGTGCATTTGTGAAATAACAATTAGTTGATAGAATCCGTGTCTTGACCTTGAGATTGATGATACCCCTTTATGGATGCTTATAAGTTTTCATGTGAAAACCCTGCAGGTAGATTTTGTATCCGTCACATAAAATAAGTTAAGCGGAAGTATAAAGGATTAAATTAGTCGATGAATTAAATTGTCAGTAATTTAATTTATTTGATTGGTGTCTGTAATCTTAACATGGGGAGTTAAATAAGTTGTTAATGAATGATTTTAAAATTAAACAGAGGAGTGCAATTACAGTTTTCTAGTGGAATAAATTGTAATTTATTGTGGTAGGATTAATTCATTCATATTCCGAATTAATACCACAATAGGAAGCCTCGTTATTAATTCTGTGGTCCCTGCTGTGCCTGAATATTCTAGAACAAGGAAATTAAAAGGAAAAATAGTATCTTTGGTGGGTTAGGAGACTGCTACACATCCTTGGTGGGTTAGGAGACTGCTACACGTTTTTGGCTAGGGTTTACCCTAAAAAACGTGTGTATATAAAGAAAGCAATTCAACCCTAAGGATGATTCATTTTTTAGCCGAAATACTTGCCACTCAAGTATTACGTTCATAGAACTTCAGGATACACAGAAGAAGATCGTAGACCTGCAGAGCACGAACGCTATTGAAGACTTGTGCAACAGTTTCAAAAGGTTAGTGTTGCAATCTCGTATTTGATTATGTTTGTCTAGTTTACATGTGAGAATATGATCTTGGGTGCTTGCTTCCGCTGCGTTTATATGCCTATTTTCTATCAATTGGCATCAAGAGCCGTCTTACATCTAACTAGATAATGTAATACTTCATGAAACAGAAACCCTAGAATTGGTGTTGTTTTTGAATGCATGTTTGTCATGTTAGAAACAATGATGTTTTATGAAAAACGAAGTTGATTATGCAGTTTATGAATTCTGGAATCACGGATATTATTAAAATCAGTATAAATAATATGTGATATGATCATATCTGATTTTATTTTGAAACCCTAAAACGACAAAACCGATTTTACCGAATGGTCATAGTTTTGGAGTTTTGAATTTTTTGACGAACTCCGATTGACCTGAAAGTTGGTAGGTTCATCGGAAATAGTCTACTAAACAATACATACCGCTTTGCTGTGATCAAGGGCCTTTTTTTGCCATTCGGGGTCATTTAGATGGGTTTTTTGGGCGTCTTTCTGTTTTCAGAAAAAATTTTGTTAACAAAAAAATTTTATTTTAACAAATAATGGTGTTAGGGTTCATTCTCTATGGTCTCCATTGTATATAGCAGTAATATAATGAGTTTATGTGTTGACATAGGTCTTCCTCCCCATCGGATAGATTCATTATGGTTAATTACTGTGTTGTAATCCCTAGTTAATTGATAACTTGTCTTGACTCTCCAACTGAGTTACACGTTGGTTCAATGGAACTAGGGATAATTTAATGTGATATCTACCTACTATAAATTATCAGTTTACTCTCCATCTGAGTTGGTTCTAGTTTTTATGGGGTAATATATCTGGCATGACTCATATATTTTGCATGAATAGTTAAGTTTCCTTATTGAATCTAACTGTTTGGTAAGCATGGTTTTATGTGTGATGTGTGGTTTGAATTTTATTATTCTTTCAGCATATCCAATGATCTATTTGATGTTTATATCTCCCAGATTAATCATATATTCCTTCAACCCACTTACCGTTATTCTGAACCAAAACAAGTTAGAGGGTACGAATTATGTTGCCTGGAAATGAAACTTGGAATTGTCCTAACTGCTGAAAGTTACAAATTTGTGCTGATTGATGAGTGCCCAGAAAAACCTGGAGATGATGCTTCGGAAGACCAGATTAAGGCCTATGATAAATGGGTTAACGCTGATGAGATGGCGCGATGTTACATTCTTGCCTCCATGGCGAATGTTTTGCAACATCAGCATCAGTCAATGGGGTCTGCGTACGATATGCTTGAAAATCGTAAAGAGTTGTTCGGGAGCAAAATTGTGCGGCTAAGCAGACTGCCATGAAAGCCCTTTTGAACACTAAGATGGCTGAAGGATCTTCGGTTAGGAAGCATGTACTTGACATGATGAGTCTTCTAAATGAACTCGAGGTACTTGGAGCTGTGATTGATAAGGAATCTCAAGTTGAGATGGTCCTGCAGACTCTGCCTGACAGTTTTCAGCAATTTCGCTTGAACTACAATATGAACAAAATGGATTTGTCACTGGCAAAATTGTTGAATGAGTTGTAGGCGGCAGAGTCCATTATCAAGCAACAAGCCCCTGCTGTGGCAATGACTGTTGAGAAAGGTTCAGTTCCTAAGCCGAAAGGCGGACATAAAAAGAAAAAGGCTCGCAAGGTTGTGGCACCCGGAGGTGCTGCTGGTGGTATAAGCAAGCCTAATGGCAAGTGTTTTCACTGCAAGCAGCCTGGGCACCACAAGAAACAATATCCCACCTATCTGGCTAAGATGAATAAGCAAGGTAATTCATATTTAAATGTCATTGAAACTTGTTTAGCGGCTGTTTCTACCATGTCATGGTGTGTAGATTCGGGAGCCACTAATCATATCTGCACTTCTTTGCAGGGGTTTCAGGAAATGCGACGGCTAAGTGAGAATGAAGTTTGCGTTTTTCAAGACAATGGCGAACCAGCAACAGCTTTAGCATTAGGATATATTAGAGTTGAGTTTAGTAGTGATAGAGTTTTGAATTTAAAAGACGTTTTATTTGTACCTTCCATTAGAAGGAATTTGCTTTCAGTTTCGAGATTAATGGATGCTGGTTATAATGTCTTTTTTATTAATAACTCTGCTATTATTAAGTACAATAAATTTTTTATCTACACTGCTGCTAGAGTACATGATTTGTTTATACTTGATATTTCTCCTGATGTGCTACAACCGAAAGAGCTAAATAACGTTGACCTGCCACGTAAAAGGAAGCGTATTTCTGAATTGAGTCAAACTTATTTATGGCATTTACGACTAGGTAATATAAATCTAAATAGGATCTCAAGGTTGGTTTCTGATGGACCCCTGAGTTCATTGAAAGTGGAGGCACTACCAACCTGCGAATCCTGTTTAGAAGGAAAAATGACCAAGAGACCGTTCCCTTCAAAAGGAAATAGAGCCAGTGATAAGTTAGAATTAATATATTCCGATTTGTGTGGACCTATGAATATATAAGCAAGAGGTCGTTTTGAGTATTTTGTGACTTTCACAGATGACTACTCCAAATACGGATATATTTATTTGTTGTGTCGTAAGTCTGAGTGCTTTGAGAAATTCAAAGAATTTAAGACAGAAACGGAGAAACGACATGATAAACATATCAAATCATTGCGATCTGATCGCGGTGGTGAACACCTTTCTGCAGAATTCATTTGATACTTATCAGATTGTGAAATAACATCTCAATTATCTGCTCCAGGAATACCACAACAAAATGGTGTAGCAGAAAGAAGAAATAGAACCCTTATGAAAATGGTCAGATCAATGTTGAGTTATTCCGATCTGCCCTCATCCTTTTAGGGATATGCTTTAGAAACAGCTAATTACATTTTGAATTTGGTTCCTTCCAAGTCAGTACCTTCTACTCCAACAGAATTTTGGACTGGGCACAAACCTAGTCTGCAGCATATTCGAGTTTGGGGTTGTTCAGCACATGTGTTGAAAGGGACAACAAATAAATTGGAATTGAGGACAGAGGTGTGCGTTTTTATTGGATATCCAAAAGGAACAAAGGGAGGTTTATTTTATTGTCCAAAAAAAAAGAAGGTGATTGTTACAACAAATGCTAAATTTCTGGAAGAGGATTATTTAATAAACCATGTTCCTAGAAACAAACTTGTTTTCAGGAATTGAGCAAAGAAATAACAAAAGATCCATCTCCAAAACACATCCTGGCAGCCAGTATTGATTTACCACTGCGTTCTAGTAGTGGGAGGAATGTCAATAGGCAAGAGGACGCACAAGAGGCATTGCCCGACATCTCGCTGCTCCAAAGCAGTGGGAGTAATATTGAGCAACCTGCAATTGTGCAACCTATGATTGAAGAAGAAGCTCATGATATCATGGCACCACAAGGTGAGGAGAATAACGTTGAGCACCCAGTTCTTCATGATGATGTCGTGGACGAAAATGCACCTGTAGTGTCTCGTCGTAGTGGGAGAATTATTAGAAAACCTTCTCGGTATATACTCTTGGGAGAATATTACGATAGGATCCCTGAAGAGACTAATACAGAACCTCTAAATTACGAAAGTACTACAGGATATAGATGCTGAAAAATGGATTTTTGCTATGAAATCTGAAATGGAGTCTATGTACTCCAATAAAGTCTGGGATCTTGTGGAACCACCTGCGGGAGTCAAACCTATTGGCTGTAGATGGATCTATAAGAAAAAGAGAGGAGTGAATGGAAAAGTGCAAACTTTTAAGCAAGGCTTGTTGCGAAAGGCTTTACTCAGAAAGAAGGGATCGATTATGAGGAAACTTTTTCACCGGTAGCCATGCTTAAATGAATAAGAATCCTCTTATCTATTGCTGCTCATTATGATTATGAGATATGACAAATTGATGTAAAGACGGCTTTCCTTAATGGGAGTCTTGATGAGTGCATTTATATGGCACAACCAGACGGTTTTAAGAAAAGCGGTGATGAGCACATGTTGTGTAAGTTAAACAAATCCATTTATGGATTGAAACAGGCATCTAGGGCATGGAACACTTGTTTTGACAAGTCGATTAATACTTTCAGTTTTGATCAATGTGAAAACGAGTCTTGTGTCTATAAAAAATGGGATGGAGGAAAAGTAGCGTTTTTGGTATTGTATGTAGACGATATCTTGCTCATAGGGAATAATGTGGGCATATTGAATTCAGTCAAGGAGTGGTTGTCCTCGCATTTTGATATGAAGGACTTGGGAGAAGTAGCTCATATCCTTGGGATCAAGCTCATGCGAGATCGGAAGCAAAGGATATTAGGCTTGTCTCAAGCACTTTATATTGATACTATCCTCGCCAGATTTAGCATGCAAGATTCCAAAAAAGGATTCCTTCCTGTTAGGCATGGAATCTCTCTGTCCAAGGATCAGTCTCCCAATTACGGCTGATGAGATAGAGAAGATGAAGGCGGTCCCTTATGCCTCTGCTATAGGGAGTCTTATGTATGCAATGCTATGTACTAGACTTGACATCTGCTTTGCTGTTGGCATAGTTAGCAGATTTCAGTCTAATCCTGGGAAAGAACATTGGACTGCCGTTAAGCATATAATCAAGTACCTGAAAAGGACTAGGGATTATATGTTGATTTTTCACTCAAGCGATCTTGTACCCATTGGGTATACAGACTCAGATTTTCAGTCAGATAGAGATTCTAGAAAATCTACCTCAGGACATGTGTTTACCTTAGGAGGAGGAGCCACAACTTGGAGGAGTATTAAGCAATCATGTGTTGCTGATTCTACCATGGAAGCCGAATATGTGGCTGCCAAGGAGGCTGTTTAGCTCGGAAACTTCCTGAAAGAGCTTGGTGTTGTCCCTTCAGTACAAGCACCAATTATACTTTATTGTGATAATAGTGGTGCGGTTGCAAACTCGAAGGAACCACGAAGCCATAAGAGGAGTAAACATATTGAGCGTAAATATCATTTAATTCGTGATATTGTTCAGAGGGGAGGGGTAAAAATTTTGAAGATTGCATCAGCGGACAATTTGGCAGACCCGTTTACCAAAAGCTTGCCGCATAAGACTTTTGACAAGCATGTAGAAGAAATGGGTATTAGAGTTGTAGATGCATGGTTATGAGTCTAAGTGGGAGATTGTTAGGATATACTATTAACCATACGGTTTGATTATAGTATTATGTTTTATTTTTTTGGAACAATTATTTATTTATTTATTCAATTCAATGAAGTCTTAATTTAAATAGATCATTTGTTCATATGTGTGCCCTTTACTTATATAGTAGACGATTTAGTGTATGGAGCTTTAGCTCATGCGCGGAAGATTAAATTGTCGGTTCTTATAAGTTATAAAGTTAATGTTCATAATCAAAGATGAAACTGGGCAAAGTATCTTGATGATTGTAGCATAAGATTAAATTATAATCTATCTTGATTATGGGAATGGTTCAGTTCCAACTTCTTATGCTAGTACATTTTTGTGTATTGGACGAACCAAATAGAGATAAATGTTTTTGTGCTGAATATATAAAACTACCTCTCTAGCTCATTGAATGTTCTTATACTCTTAATCTTGATATGATTGTTATGATCAATGTGCTTCGTTCATTATTTTGATTTATTAAAAGGTACGACTCAACTGCGAGTTAATGTATTCCTGGTAAATTGGATAATGGCAAAGTGCATTTGTGAAATAACAATTAGTTGATAGAATCCGTGTCTTGACCTTGAGATTGATGATACCCCTTTATGGATGCTTATAAGTTTTCATGTGAAAACCCTGCAGGTGGATTTTGTATCCGTCACATGAAATAAGTTAAGCGGAAGTATAAAGGATTAAATTAGTCGATGAATTAAATTGTCAGTAATTTAATTTATTTGATTGGTGTTTGTAATCTTAACATGGGGAGTAAATAAGTTGTTAATAAATGATTTCGAAATTAAACAGAGGAGTACAATTACAGTTTTCTAGCGGAATAAATTGTAATTTATTGTGGTAGGATTAATTCATTCATATTCCGAATTAATACCACAATAGGAAGCCTCGTTATTAAATCTGTGGTCCCTGTTGTGCCTGAATATTCTAGAACAAGGAAATTAAAAGGAAAAATAGCATCCTTGGTGGGTTAGGAGACTGCTACACATCCTTGGTGGGTTAGGAGACTGCTACACATTTTTTGCTGGGGTTTACCCTGAAAAACGTGTGTATATAAAGAAAGCAATTCAACCCTAAGGACGATTCATTTTTTAGCCGAAATACTTGCCACTCAAGTATTACGTTCATAGAACTTCAGGATACACAGCAGAAGATCGTAGACCTGCAGAGCACGAACGCTATTGAAGACTTGTGCAACAACTTCAAAAGGTTAGTGTTACAATCTCGTATTTGATTATGTTTGTCTAGTTTACATGTGAGAATATGATCTTGGGTGCTTGCTTCCGCTGCGTTTATATGTCTATTTTCTATCAAAAGTATACTTCCTCAGTTTTGAAAAGAATAAGCCTACTTATTTTTAGTAAGTTTAAAAAAGAATAAACTTTTTTTAAATTGAAAATATTTAACTTTAAAAGTCCTCTTTTACCCTTAATGAAATGTAGGGAGTATTAATCATCTTTCGAATGAAATGGGATGATACGCAATTTGGCTTCAAAATGTGATGGTATATCCCTTCAAGATTTATGCTATATAACCGATGGAATTTGTACAGTAGATCCTCTTCCTTGGAGATGAAGCTTGTTATCCTTGATTACAGAAAGATGAGCTTCATTGACACACACACATACACACACCAAAAAAAAAAAAAG
>MCJB01026661.1:11726-63565 GCA_002018475.1 Nicotiana obtusifolia | reverse complement strand
AAAAAAAAAAAAAGTAAACCAATGAAATATAAGATAGGCAGATGGGATTTTTTTAAAGAAATAAAAAAAAAATAATAGGGGACCTTAGGGAATATTTTAAAGGTCTATACTTGTGTTGATCCTCCAAATAAACTATTACTCCTAATCAATATTCTAGTCCCGACTTGTTATGGAAACCAAAATGTACACAAAGCCCAAGATAAGGTCATAACCTGTGATCTCCACTCATTTGGATCAGCTCTGTCAACTTAAATATCCTAAAAATGGCCAAAAGATTTATAATTTATGTGTGTGTATATATATATATATATATATATCCGTGAGTGTTAAATTTATAAAAATTTATATCAATATTTTTTTCTCTATTTTAATTTACATGACATATTTTTATATTAAAAAAGAGAGATAAATAGGTTCATGTACATTTTTTGGTTGTGGACGAAGACAATATATACATAGTAATTAATATTAAATAAAGATCTAATATTATTTGTTATTAGTCCTTTTATATTTAGAAAAATATAGCTTTCGACTTGCGACTTTGAATAATTTTGATATAGAATTTTAATTTTGTGAGTTAAAACTTTTCTTTTCTGTTTTTTTAATGTCAATTACTAATAAAATTTACTGCCTTCAACTTTTAGAAAAACTATTCCACCAATCAGAAATTAATTAGGTTTGCTAGTAAACTTCGTGAGTTTATTGATTAGTGCAACTTGTGTACTAAGTAATAATCTGTAATTGTAACCTTTACCAATTGATGAGATTTCTGGCATAGACCAATTATTTATTTGGTTGGAGTTACGTTTTTGTTGTTAAATAAGATATTTCATAACACTAATAATTCATCATCTTTCTATCCATTTAACGGCTCTTGATTATTAATAAATATTCCATCATTTTCAACTTAATTAGAATGATTTTTGACTATTTATCCTTATTTGTGTCTTTAATATAATCTCTCTTCATTGAACATTTATTTTATTTATGTGTCACTCCATCTTCAAGAACAACTAATTGGGATAAAATAAAATAAATTAATTAATTTTGTCTTGAACTCTCAAAGTGACAAATAATTTGAAACATCTATTTTTAAAAATTATGATAAATAATTTGAGACGAAGGAATTAAAAATTAATTTCTTCGTATATGTCATATATTGACTTATTTTAACTCTAGTTCCTTATCTAACTTTACTTTTAGAATAATCAATCGTACTTGACCAAAAAAATAAATGAAAGAACCAATAATAATAGCTCTTTTCTTCAAATTAAAAAGTAGTAGCCGTGCTTCATTTTTGACTTTAATGCTTGAATGCAAATCTAACGCTCTGTGATGAGATATTAAAACCTTGAAGTTTGAATTCCTAAAACGTATTTCAACGTCAAAATTAGTTCTTATTTTGGTCCTAAATATTAGGATTTTGAATTATAAAAGAAAAATTTTAGTTGATTTAAATGTCCTAAATATTGAGATTTTCTACTATAATAAATATGGTTTTTGTAGATTTTAAAATCCTAAATATTAGGATATATGTATAAAATGACTATTTTATTTAACGTGGATTCTATTATTAAAAGGTAAAGAAGGCGAATGATATTTCGTTAAGGGCCATCGTGCTTTTATATACTATAGATAAATAGATAGATATAGGTTTATTATAGTTTGTCTTAGGTCGCACCCAACTCAATTAGTATAAACTTTTTAAAATCATATAAATATTATATTAAAATTTTGTATTTGAGTTATACAATAACAGCTAAGAAAGTGAAGAATGTTGAATTAAATAAATAAATAAATAGCAATTTAATCAATATGACTCTGAATATTATACTACTAATGTCTATTTTTTTTTTCGCCGCCGATTCTCTTCTCAAGGGCACAAGTTATGTACTCAATTATGTCAATTTGAAAAATGATTTTTGATGAATTAGAGATTATTTTGCTAATTAGTTAATTCAAAGAATTAATTATTTGTCACACAAGAAAATATTTTATTCTCTTGTTAATTCGAATTGTTAATGATGCATGCCAAATTTTAATAATTTTTCCAATCATATTCTGCTTTTAAATGGTAAATCAATGATCACTATTTTATTCTTTTTATTTTTGTGTTAAAGAATCATCAGTGTGATTAACTTTTCTCAACCACTATTCTCTCTCTCTAACTATTTTCTTAGTTATTTGTTCAAATTATTAGGGTAATTTTCAAATATAATAATACAGAAATCAATAAAGAAAAAAAATATTGATTAAGTAGAAAAGGAGTCAATTATAATACGATATTAATTATAGTTCATATATATAGTGATATTAGTTGTAGTTTTTGTTGGTTCAGAAATTGATTCGTGAATAAAACTAATAATCATTAGATTAGAACTCAAATCACAAAATTTGAAAGCATATACGGTTATATATTGCAATTCTTTAAAAAGAAACCTTGTTTCTTTTTCCTAGAGTTAGCCCCTTTCTCATTTTCTTTCTCTTATTACTACCTTCTTAGTGATCATTAAGTTGCAGCAAATCTTAATTTATATTTAGATTCAATAGCTAATTTTTTTTTTTTTAAATAATTCTATATTGGTAGAGTCGTTAATATGGGCTTGGCCCGTTGGGTCAGCCCAACCCAACCCGTGATTTTAGTTGGGTGGACTAGAATTTTTGGAGTCCATTTAAAAATGAGGCTTTTAAGCCCGACCCAAGTAAGCCCTTGGCCCGTGAGGTTTAACTGAGGCTGAGCTGAGCCAGCCCGTGAGTCTAATAAAAATATTTATTTAAAATATAAAAAATATAAAAAATATACTGCCTCTAGCGATGGAAAGTCAGAATTGGATCTTTACTTAGAGGAACCAAAGTTTGATCGTGAGAAGTTTCAAGAGATGGATGTTTTCATGTAATGGAGGATTATTCTAGAAAATATCCCGATCTTTCAATGATGCCGGGTGGTGTACTTAGAATTCCTACTACCATTGTAGCATCAGAATCAACATTTAGCAGTTGTGGGCGTGTTCTGACAAAGTACAGAAATTGCATCCATCATAAAAATGTCTAAACACTTGTTACTACTCGAAATTGGCTGCACGTCCTTTTTTCCAAACTCAAACTTGTAATATTTTTTTATGTGAATTTGAATATTATTAGTTTTTAAAATTTAATTATTCTTAATATTTAACTAATTAATATTGCATATGAATTGTAGATGGAGATGAAAGTGAAGATGTTAAGACAACCTTGTCACAAGCGGATTCAAATGTGTTTTGATGAAGATGATGTTTTGGATATCCCATAAGCGTCATGGACGTTCTCTTGAATAGTTTGTTTTGAGTTTCAACTTTTAGTTAATGAAATATAGTCTTGTCTTTTATTGTTTAATGTTTATTGTGATATCTTGGAACAGTATAAAAAGTTATAAGTTTTACGAATTTTTCCATTAAGATATTTTTAACTTTTAAATATTTATCTTTTTTTTTAGGTCAGAACTAAAAGAAAAAAAAATATAAAATTATATTTTAAAAAATAATGGGCCGGCTCATGGGGGTCCATGGCCCACATTGGACTGGGGTGGCGGTCCATTTTAAGGCCTATCAAAATGGTGGGCTAGCCCAGCCCAACCCGTCAATTGCTAAAGCACACGTGGGTTGGATTGGGCTAATCCGACCCGGCGCGACCCATATTAATAGCTCATTTAGTAAATATATTTTATTTTGCTACAAGATAAATTTATAATCACTGTTAATATATTAAACTTTAGTTGGGCGTGAGGTGGCACCTCTTATGGCCAAGGATCCTTTTTTTTTTTCTCTCCTTTTTTTTGCATTTTTCCCTTCATTCTTTTCATTTAATTTGTATAATAATTAGAAAATGATCATTTTCTATCCTATTTATTACATATCATTATATCTACTTCAGTTACAAAACAATTAATTAAAATACTAAGTAAATGGAATAGGCCTAATAAAGCTCAAGTAGCGGTTTGATTTTTTCAAGGAATGCTCAAATGTTTGCAAAACGAATTATTTCCATTAATTTGGAAAATGAAAAGACACCACTTAATTATTGAATTTGAAAAGGTCTTTCACAGTCTTGAAGTTCTCTCTCTATATATCTACAACTATATCCTTCAGCTTGTTTTGATATGTGTAAGTAAATTTTAGGCCTTTTTGTTTTCAACAAAATGCTAATTATGTATAGATTTTTTTTTTGTTCCACTAGAAATAATGATAATCTCATGTTTTCTTCTAGGTGCAAGATATGAATATATTTGTGCCAGCGTCTTCTTAATTTAGTAGTTTACAACTCATGCGATTCAATTGTGCCACCATGACATCCTTTATATACTTGATCTAACATCGAGGCATTATGTGCAATTACAGTGTAAAAAATTATCGTCTCAAAACCTTCAATAGTTTACAACTATCTGCATTATGTAAAAATACACAATAGTGGTTATATCTTTTCTCCACATGTTTGCAAAAGAAGTAAACTTTATAGATAATCAGGTTTATGTGCAAAATATATTTCTACATGTATTTTTCTATATTAATGGTAATTTTCTGTTTTGTTTTTATAGGTGCAAGAAATAGCTAAATTTGTGCATAAACTTTCTATAGGTCCCTGGGAATTGTATTACTTTTTTTAAGAAAGAAAAAAGAACACAATCAGCTCCTATTGCGATAGAGAGGTTAATTTTAGTTCATCCACTTATATCTTATGCCATCTTGTGATTTTATATTATAGAAATGAGTTGATCCTTTCTTTTTTTGCATATTAGAGGTTTAGTTTTATTTTTTGATAAGATATTTCAGAGAATAACTTGCCTCTAAGGAGTAACTTATAGGTAATAGTTTCACAGTGAATATAAAAGAAGAGTTTGTACATTTTCTCATTGTTATATTGCTGGTCAAGAATCAATCTTAAATTCTGAATATGAGATTGTGATAAGATACAAATTATATATAAATATATTATTTGACCCTTATTAAATTTTTATAGGTTGTCGATAAATTTATACATTTAATAGGACTTTTAAAGAGGGAACGGAAAATTAACCAATATTATTAGATAGCAAAATGAGAAGAGAAAACATACCTTGCTTGAAGATTGATGAGTAGCAATACTCTTGAGACCTGCAATAGATGTTAAAGTTGTAACTGTTCGAATCTGCTTGGCCACTTAAAATAAATACTAAAAGTTATAACCGTTTGATCAGCAACGTTTCAACAAAAGTAGTAAATGATAATAATCAGTCACTTCTCCTAACTCAGATTTGATGAAGATGTTTGGCTTTTGTAGTTAAGTAATGACATAAACAATTAAAGTTAGCAGGTATAAAAGAGGAGAAAATTCAAAAACAGAAGAAAAAAGACACGTGTGATTTTTAGCTTTTGAGTGGTGCCAAGTTATACTCTCAAAATATTTATAACTTAAACTCTAATCTATTTGGATTTAAAGATTGCAAAAGATTTAAATACATTTCCATATTCGAGCATTAAAAATGTTATTCTATAAATCAAATAAAAATAATTATAACCGCGCGAAGCGCGAATCAATTCATTAATTCTATTCATAATATTTCACTTTTAACTTTTTTAAAATTGACCTTTTCACTCAAAAACGATAAGACTCCATTTCCTTTTAAAAAGAAGTCACGTTGGAGCTAAAGAATGCCCAGGCAATCTACTTTTTCGGAAGGTAAAGGTCCCTATTTTTATTATGAAATGTTAAAAGATAATCCAAGAGAATTGTAAGCGATTGATTAGGAATGTTAAAAGGAGTTTAAATAAGGAAAATTTAATTGAAAACTTCTTACGTAGTTAAATAAGGAAAGAATTAATAAGTAAAATTTTAGTTATTTTAAAGTCTAAATATTAGAAATCTAATTCAAATGACAATTTTGTCAAATATAAAATTTATTTCTAAAGCGTAGAAAAGGCGAATCACATTTCCCTAAGGGCCTTCGTGCTTTTAATATAGTATAGATATGTATATTAACTAGCAACTGTAAATTCTTTTTTTTTGAAGAACTAAACCAAATAGCCGCCACCCAACCACTTAAGCTAAAAATTGCCGATTGAGGTATAATATATGCATAATTTATGTATTATATGTGTATATTAGTGTATAATCGATGTATAAACTATGTATATGGTTAGAAAAAGTAAACAATGAATATGGACGACTATTTATGTAAAGATGTAACGACCCGGACAGTCGTTTTGAGCGTATTAACCCCGATCCCCTATTTACTGCTTCTTCTATTTCATTTTATGCTTATGTGACTTGCGGGGAGGATTTGTTTTTTGGTTTTGGAGTGAAATGAGACACTTAGTTCCTAAAATAAAAACATAAGTTCTAAGAATTTGACCGTACTTGGAATTGTATGGAGACGACTCCGGAATAGAGTTTCGTCGATTCCGTTAGCTCCGGGGTAATTTTGGACTTAGAAGCGCGTCCGGATTGTGAATTGGATGTCCGTAGTTGAATTAGGCTTGGAATGGCGAAAGTTAGATTTTTGGAAAGTTTGACGGGAAGTGAACTTTTTGTTATCGGGGTCGGATTCCAATTCCAAAAGTTAGAGTAGGTCCGAAATGTCAAATAAGACTTGTGTACAAAATTTGGGGTCAATCGAACGTGATTCGATAAGTGTCGGCATCGTTTGTAGAAGTTGGAAGTTCCAAAGTTCATTAAGCTTGAATTTGGTTGCGATTCGTAGTTTTTGGAGTTGTTTGATGTGATTTGAGGGCTCGACTAAGTCCGTATTATTTTTTAGGACTGATTGATATATTTGGTTGAGGTACCGGTGGCCTTGGGTGGATTCACGTTGGTTAACGGACTAGATTGGACTTGTGAGAACTGCTGAAGCATTCCAGCTTCTAGCCTCATCGCACCTACGGTGGGGTTGGCCGCAGGTGCGGACTCACACGTGTGTTTGAGGGGACGCAGAAGCGGAGAAGGCAGCCCAGGAAATGGCTCGCAGATGCGGACAAGGTCCCGCAGAAGCGGGCTCGCTTCTTGGTGAGGTGATGCGCAGGAGCGACTAAGGTCATAGGTGCGGAACAGTTGTTGCAGGCGCGCATGCGCAGGTGCAGCCCTTTTGCTCGCAGAAGGGGGCTCTGTGGACTTAAGTGAAGTCTGCACCTGCGATGGTGTTTCAGCATGTGCAGAGCCGCAGATGCGGTGAAGCCCTCGCAAAAGCGGATTTACTAGGCAGAAAAGGGGAAGTTTCGATGGTTTGATCCCATTTTTATTTTGGGATTTTGAGAGCTCGGATTGAGGCGATATTTTGAGGTGATTTCAAAGGACACACTTGGGTAAGGATTCTTGAGTTGTTTTTAATTAATATTCACTAATCCATCATTAATTTCATCATTTAATTAAGGTTTTGGGTTGAAAAATTAGGGAAAAAGTTGGAAAGTTCTTAAACAGAATTTTGGGATTTTGATTGAGATTTTGGTATCGAATTTGAGTAATTTTGGTATGGGTGAACTCGAGGTTGAATGGGTGTTCATATTTTGTAACTTTTACCCGATTCCGAGATGTGGGCCCGGGTCGTCTTTTTGGGGCGAATTTCTAATTTCTTGCTAAAGTCTTGATTTCATTAATTAAATTAGTTTCTTATAGCTATATTTATGGTATGTAATTACTTTTGGCTAGATTTGGGCCATTCGGAGTTGGAAAGTCGAGGAAAAGTCATTCTTATTAACTGATTGAGCTTGCCTAGAGGTAAGTGGCTTGCCTAACCTTGTGTGGAGGAAATCCCTTTAGGATTTGGTACTATTGTGATATTTCTATGATATGTGAGTTTCGTGTATGCTAGGTGACAATTGCATACACGGGCTAATTGTTGAAAATCTGATTTTTACTGAACAGTAACCTGTTATATCTTAAAAGAGTCAATCTCAGCATGTGTAGTTATCCTGTGTAGCTTAATATCGTATGTCTACGTGTCTTAAATGCTTATTTGAAATATGTGCAGCATACTTAGTTGAATTCCTATATTTCATTGACTTGTATTTAGTCTTAAACTGTAGGATTTTTTGCTGTTAATTGTTGTTTCTATCGGTTTCGAGTTGAGTATTTACTTTTGGGACGAAGAGGCGGTACCTCGAGAGATCCCCTCTTGCATATTTACTTTTGGGACTACAAGGCAGTACCTTGGGAGCTTCCCTGCTGCATATTTACTTTTGGGACTATGAGGCGGTACCTCGGGAGATCCCCCGCTGCATATTTACTTTTGGGACTACGAGGCGGCACCTCAGGAGATCCCCTGTTGAGTATTTACTTTTGGGACTACGAGGCGGTACCTGGGGAGAGCCCCCTGTTGTTTACCCCTATTTGATGTGTAGTTTCCTCTTTTGTATTTCTCGTTGTTAAATTCTCAATCTTTCATTATATTACTATATCTTCTACCTAAATTCTTACATTCCAGTGGGGCCCTGACCTGACCTCGTCACTACTCTACCGAGGTTAGACTTGGCACTTACTAGGTACCGTTGTGGTGTACTCATGCTACTCTTCTGCACATGTTTTGTTTGCAGATCCAGGTACCTCCTACTAGCCCCGCTATTAGTAGAGAGTCGAGCTGCTGGTACGGAGACTTCAAGGTATATCTGCTAGCATCCGCAAACCTCGGAGTCCCCCTCTATCCTTTTATGTTGTTCTTCTTTATTTTTCCTAGATACTGATGTATAGAGACAGCTAGAACAATTTCTTAGAGGTTGTGACTTGTGACTACCGGGTCTTTGGGGGGATGTTTATACTCAGAGTTGTTGGTTTTACTCGTATATGCCGAGCGGCAGTTTTCCAGCTTTATCTATATATATACCTGTTGTTATTAAGGTTTAGCTTTATTTCTGTTATTATTTCAGTTATTCCGCAATTGTTAGGCTTACTTAGTCTTAGAGACTAGGTGCCGTCACGACATCTTATGGAGGGAGATTTGGGTTGTCACACAATCCGATCGGTCGTTTTGGGCAATTTCGTCCAGTTCGACAGTTTGAAGTCATGAGTATTATGACTTGCGTGCACCATTGGCTCTAGTTTTAGAGTGGTTCAAAAATGATTTTAAGGGGTAACTCTCGTTTGAGAAGCTCGAAGTTGAAAGAATTGACCAAGTTTGACTTTTTGAGTATTTGACCTTGGATTGGAGTTTTGATAGTTCCGGTAGGTCCAAATGATGATTTTGGGCTTAGGTGTATGCCCGAATTTGCATTTGGATGTTTCTATTAGGTTTCGTCACAATTTGGCGGAAGTTAGCAATTCAAAATTTTAGAATTTTCTAAGCTTGACCATGGTTTGACTTTAAGGCTATCAGGTTCGGATTTTAGTTTTGGGACTTAGAATAGGTCCGTTTCTTCATTTGGAACTTGCCGACAAAATTTAGTGTCATTTGAAGTTGATTTAACGTGGTTCGGGCACTTGGTTGTGATCCTAGAAGTTCTTGAAGTTCATTGTGATTTTCATGTGTTTTGGCGTCGGATTCGTGCTTCTAGAGGTTATTTTGATGTTTTGATCGCGTGAGCGAGTTTGTGTTATGTTTCAAGATTTGTGTGGATGATTAATTTAGACCATCGGGGGCTCGGGTGAGTTTCAGGGTGTTTTGTTAAGAATTGTGTGTGCTGGTATTGGTGCCATTGCAATTGCGATGAGCAGGCGAGTATTTTCTCGCATTTGCGAACCAGGGGAGGATTGGGCTTCAATCGAAAATGCGATACTGGAGTCGCATTTGCAACTCTGGACAGTTCGCTTTTGCGATGGCAATGTTCGCTTTTGCGGCTGCTGTTGCTTCGCATTTGCGAAGATTTTGATCACAAATGCGATCTTCATCTGGTTTGTCAAGGGTCGCTTTTGCGATGCTTCGTCCGCATTTGCGAACCCCATGTCGCAAATACGACATCTGCAGCTGGTTTATAGTTGAGTACTTCGAGATTTAACCTCATTTTAACATATTTTGAACCCTAGACTTTGTAGGAGACGATTTTGTGAAGAGATTTGTCATACCAAACTATTGGGTAAGTAATTTTAATCAATTTTCAATTATATTTCATGATTATATATTAGATTTATCATCAAATTCTTGAGAATCTAAGAGAAAATTTGGAGATTTTTGTCAAAGTATTGAAAAACATAAAAATTAGGAATTTGAGAGTCGAATTGGACTCGGATTTTGAAACAAAAATACGTATATGAACTCGTGGGGCTATGAATAGTCATGACCTACCCTTAGACCTGGGTTTTGATTGGGCGAGCCTGGGGTTGAATTTTGTTGACTTTTTGGAAATTGTATAAAGATCATACCTTTGTTTATTGAAGTTGTTTTCTCCTGCATTGTTTCTTGTATTTAAGTCGTCTTTGGCTAGATTGAGTAGAGCGTAGGTGAATTTGTAAAGGAAAAGCTAAATTGGATATTGATTTGGCCGAATTGAGGTAAGTGTCTTTTCTAACTTTGTGTGGGGGAAACTACCCCTAAAATCCGAGTTGTTTGTGCTATTTGTGTTACGTGAAAGCCATGTATGCAAGGTGACGAGTGGGTACACAGGCTATATATGGTATTTGACCAATTTAGGTTATCTAAACTCTTTCCATGCATGTAATTGAGTTGTCCTGAAGGGTTATGTCTTTCATTGTTATTCCACTCTTACATGCTTTATTTGACGGTGTTAGCACTTATTGTACCTCTTACTTGTCATTTTGCCCTTACATGCTTTAGCTGAGGTTATTGCCTTTCATATTGTCATGTTACCTTTTAATTGTTGAGTCCCTTCCATGACTCCGTGCCTATTTGCTACTTGTCTCAACTGTTTCACTTGCACACCTTAGTTGCCACGTGCTTCACTATTCTTGTTGTTTTTGTAATATTTGTTACATTCCTTTGATTATTTCGTGGTTGCTTTTTGCCGTGTACTTACACCTTTTGATTGTAGAGATTCTCATAAATTGAGTGATTGGATTGTTGTTGTTAATTTAAATTGCTTGTGGATCGGGTGCGCGCCGCAACATGTGAAATAGGGGAAGATTGTGAAATGATTATACAGTGGGATCGTTGCACGCCGCAATAGGTGGAATAAGGGAGGATTATGTGATACAGTAAAATAAGGGAGAATTTAATATTGATACGGTGGGATCGGGTTGTGCGTCGCAATAGATTTTATATGTTATTCTTGATATTGATATGCTGGAATAAGGGAGGATTGTGTTTGTACGGTGGGATCGGGTTGTGCACCGCAACAGATTTTATATGTTATTCTTGATATTGATATGGTGGAATAAGGGAGGATTGTATTTATATGGTGGGATCGGGTTGCGCGCCGCAATGATTTGTATGTGTTGTATTCATTTTGGGATCGTTGCCGTCATTTCCTGTTCTCCTTTCCTATTACTATTATTTTGGTGAATTGATTTTTAAAATAAATTTACTATGCCGAGTCATTATTCCATACCCTATAGAGTGTTGGTAATACAACATTTATAAATAAAGGAATTATTAACATGCTTGTCTTATGTGACTCTTACATTAAAACTCGTCTTTTCATCCGGTATTTTATTATTCTTAATAATGGTCATATTTTACTTTAATTGATTTTTTTCAACTTAAACTCCTCACCCTATCTGATGATTTTATCTTACTTATAAATCGTTATTATATTTTTATTTAACAAACTCTAAATTTAACTCAATGAGTATCTGATACTTTATTTTAATTGAAATGCTATTTTCTTCACCCAAACGATTTCTAAAATAAACTCATTTTTCTCAATTGATTTCCTACTTTATACCAGGTTGTTATCATGCCTTATTGTATAAGATTAGATCTCCTGAATATTTTAGAGTAACATTTGATACGGATACAAAGTACATGGTAGCACATGAATTTTGCCGTGCGAAAGTGATTTGGAAAAATATGGGCACAAGATGCCATGTGTAAGGTTTGGAAGTTGTAACTTATGATGTGAGATTACAAGATGTGTTATCTGGGGTAATTCTTATTGAAATTCATGCATTAAGAATTTTTATTTTTTTATCTATCCACTAGGCAGTATGCCTAATGTTAATATATATATATATATATATATATATATATATATATATCACATATATATCGTAAAATACAAAGATGGAGGGGGACTTAGTCCTTACCTCCCAATATGAAGGATGTATACTCTTGGTCATCGAGACTTGACAATCAATTATACCTAGGTAGTTGTGATGGGTTAGACTTATGATGATATAATGATTGTCTATCTTATAACATCGATAGACAACCATATGTACAAAAGCATTGTGTAGCGAATGTAGGTCTGCTATACAAAAGAGTATATATGTTCCTGTTCTACTAAAGAAGTGATTTGAAATAGAATCCTCTCTGTACGATAAGGTCTATTTCTAGCAAAAAATGAGAGTCTTTTACGTGATGTACCATAAAACAGAAGGTAATAAACTTCAACTTTGCTTTGACAAAGGAAGCATAGTTGAGGAATGTTGCTACTGCTGCTTGGTGATTTTATTTCTTCCTTGCTGCTGTGACTGCTGCTGAAGTTGTAACTGCTGTTGTTGCTGCTGCTGGTATCTTTGGTGCTGCTTGTGCAATTGCTGTAGCTGTTATTGCTGCTACTGTTATTTCTGTTGCTTGCTGGTTTGTTGGGTTGTTGAGTTTTGCTACTGTTCCTGCTGTTCTTGCTTATACACAGTAGCAGCAGCACACACCAATACACAGCAGCAGCAGCAACAGCTGCAGCAGCAACAACAACTAGAGCAGCAGCACACAGACAGTGAACAACATCAGAATGCAGTAATAATCTCAAAATTTTGGCAGCAGGGGAGCAGTCCAGTGGCAAATATGAATTCTGGGCAGCAGCAGAACCAGAAACATTGCAGTAACAGTCAGCAGAATCAATTTGCTGCTTGTATTGCTGCTGCTGCCAGTGTTGCTGTTGCCAATGCTGCTGCTGATTTGCTACTGATGTTGCTGCTGTTAATTGCTGTTGCATTCTCCAGTTGCTTCCTGCTTTGATGGCTGCTCCTGTTGATAATCCTGTCTCCAGTTGCTGGTTCCTTGCCATTGTTTTGCTTCTAAAATGGAGTCTGCTGCTAACATGTTGCTTGAATTTTACTGCTATTGGTGTATTTGTTTGGCTGCTGCAGCTACTAAGAGGCTGCTGCTGTAGTATTTAGTTATAGTTCCCTGCAAGAAAACAAAATGTAAAAGGGAGTGTTGCTGCAGTTGCATAGGCTGTAGCACCATGTATTTTGGTGACTGCCTTTGTAACTGCAGCAATGAAACGATGCTGTGTGTACCTACAAACCTCAGCAGACTGTCTTAGTGTTTGTGGGCAGTGATTTCCTAGCAATAGATCAGTTATAAAGAGAGACAGTCTGCTGCACATTTTATTATTTCTGTTGGAGTTACTGTATGTTAAAATTGTGGTATGTTGAACTACTAATTCTTTCCTCAAGTATATATTCACGTTAATCATCCAAGTGTATTTTGAAGCACCATGTGTGGTGGAAAGTTGAGTCTTTTGGACTTCCTATGTCTAAATGTAGGGATGCCTTTACTATCAAGGTGAACCTGTCCCCTTATGTATGCATGGCAATTCCCTTTGGCTGTTATAGTGTCTTAGGGAGTTGGAATGATGGCTCAGTTTGGACAGGGTATCAGCTGGACCATTGGCTTCTCTCAGGACATGAGTGCACTTAAAGCCTTCACAATGCTGGCTCAAATTTTTGATTTCCTGAATTAGCATATCCAAGGTCCATGGTGGCTTAGACTGTCCTGTTAGCCATTGAGTAAGCAGCTTAGGATCTGTTTCCAGGTGAAGTTTGGTGTAATCATTTTGCATACACCAGTTGATGCCAATGAGTGCTGCTTGGGTTTCTGCTAAATTATTAGTTCCCTCTCCCAGTGGACTTGAAATAGCATGAATGAAATTACCTTGTCATCGATTTTCCATGCTTGGGTACATTCACGTTTCATCCGTACCCCGACTGTGTTGTTGCTTAATTATTTGGTTGTTTCTCATTGCTATTCGTGCTCCCATTATTTTCACTGTTGATTGTAATTTGAAATCCTTCTGCTATTGGCATGTTCTTTCCTTGTTAGATTTATATTATATCCTGTACAGATTTACATGTCTGGTAGGTATCTTGACCTGGCCTCGTCACTACTCTACCGATGTTAGGCTTGATACTTACTGAGGTACTTCGGATCGAGTTGGTTTTTTTTATTTGACTGATGTCTACGCGGCTGGAAACTTCAAGGTATACTTGCTCGACGTTCGCAGGTCCCCAAGTCACCTTCTGTTGTATTTTTATTTCCATTATTTTCTATTATTCCGAAATAGTGATATATTCATTATATATAGTTACTCTTAGAAAGACTTATGACTTGTACTATCAGTTTTTGGGTTATGTAACTGTTGTAGATTCAACTTTGTTGTTACAAATATTATTTAAGGTATTACGGTTAGATTAGTTAAATTCTATTAATAATCAGCAAGTGTCAGGCTTATCTAGTCTCTAAGACTAGGTACCATCACGACATTCTACGGAGAAAAATTAAAATGGTGACAAAAGATCCCATACTTTTTACTGGGCGACTAAATGTGTAACTTTATAGTTGAACTATTCAAGTCTTTAATTTTGTTCAGGAAAATTGTATTGTTTCTTCCCGTTTCGTTTTTCAAAGACAAGCAAGTGCTCTAATCTTGTTAGTTTTGAATTTTGCAACTCTTTCTTTCAATTTGAACTTGTAACACAAGTTTTCAGTACAACTATGTATAGGGAACTTGTAACACAAGTTTTCAAAGACAAGCAAGTGCTCTAATCTTGTTATTTGTATGTAATTGGAATTTACAAAAATATCATCTACCTACTAACTAAAGCCCAAACACAGTTAAAATCTCGTTCACATAATTTATTGCCTGCTATGAAAAGAAGAAAATTCATTTGCCGCAAGTCGAGGCCTAGTGTATTGATTAAAAAGCAATTATACTAACCGTTGGATTAGGAAATACTACAGTATAATTTTACCGACACCAAGATATGACAACTACTTTTAGTTTTGACTGATTAGCTAGTGCCTAGTGATTGGACGCAAAAGTTGTTGTAGCAAAAGGTGACAACAACTTTTGCGATATTATTAGATCATGATAAATATTCGGTTGGAAAACTAATACATAATTGTAGTATATAATTCGATTTGTTAATTTATTCAATATTTGTTTAGTTAGAATTCGTAGTCAAAATTATATGGAAATAAGCTTTCTAGTTTTTGCTTGAAGTAGATTTAATACTTCAATAGAGGTAATTGTAGCTAATTGTAGATATAAATAGAGGTAATTGTAGCTAATTTTTTGTGTGAAGAATTGTAAAAATTTATAACTATTATTCAAAGATTTTAAATAAATTAATTTTCCTTCGTATCTTAATCACTTAGGGTTGATTATGATGTATTAGACAAAATAGTCACTGTTATTTATTCCATATTTGATACCCTTTTCATTTCTTATATACTTTATACATGTATAGTTAATACAACAATTACTCTATTACTTTATACCAGCTCACCATAGAATAACAATATATGGATTAGCTATACTTGGATTAAAACTATGAAAAGACTCAAATATCCTTGATGTTCTATCAATCCCTCTTTTAATCCTTTCAAGATTCCAGATCAAGAACGAGAAGATAAGCTCAAACAGCCACTGCTTAAGCCTTAAATCAACCAGATGAGACAGAAAAAAAAAAATAGAAATTGAGTCTTTCACAGAGAGGCTGTACAAATGATATAAGAAGGCCAAGAGTATGGAACTTAATTTGATTTTATATGAAGCACATATTTTGGTGTATATATATATATATATATATATATATATATATATATATATGCTTCCCATTGACTGTAAAGCAGCTAAATCTGTTCTACAAAAGGATGTGTAAAATATTGCTTCAAAATATATTTTCGCCAAATGGCAAGCTATTTTATCAATATTTGATTTTGATATTGAATATATAAAGGGAAGCTCAAATTCCATACCCGATTTTCTAACTAGAGAATTTCTACAAGGCAGATAAAATGCCGAAAAAGCCAAAACCCCCGAAGTTCGCTCTGCCGCCCCCGGAGGAGAAACAACAACAACAGACTGCCACACAACAGCCAAAAGACAAAGCAATTCAAACAGTTATTCCAAAACAACTAACAATAACCGTTGCCCAAAAGCAACGACCAGATGAAGCTGGATCCAGCCAGCCAAAATGCAGGTCCCCCGCTGATTATGCCACTTTCCCAACCTTTTCATCCATAATTTTTCAGCTATTATTATTATTATACAGATGCATGGTTTAACGCATTCAAATTCTAAAATCATGTCAATAAACATTCCTACTTTTTTCTTTGGGGTAAATAACTGTAGTAGAATTTTCCCAATGGTTTTTACATCAATGGTGGCCTATTTACGGTCACTTAGCAGACATATTTCCTCCACCAGTGAAAGAAGAATTTGAGTATTTTTTTCAGATTTCACGGAGATCAGCACACCTCAGATTCCACGTCCCATGGATATACACCCAGAAGTTTGTTTTCCACAAGCGGAAAGGATTCAGAGGTGTGCCTTGGTTAGCCCTTCAAGGCATACCTCTAAATCCTTCCAACTTGTGAAAAACAAACTTCTGGGTGTATATCCATGGGATATGGAATCTGAGGAAAAATTAAAATAACTGGGGAATGTGCTAACGACCAGATGAAGCTGGATCCAGCCAGCCAAAATGCAGGTCCCCCGCTGATTATGCCATGAAGGGTATTCCTATAGTGGTCTCTTCACATCCAATTTCAGCACAACCAATTTCTATTGCTCAACCCAAAAGATGGGCAGATATTGCGGAAGAATCTTCTTCGGAAGATGACAATATTCAATTTGCACAACAACCGACTTCCACATGGACAGCTGCAGATTTTAAGAGGTGGTCAGAACTAATGGGTTTTACTTCAACAACACCCATGATCCATCCAAACCAAGGAGAAATGGCAAGAAACATGGGGCAACTTCTAGAAACAATCGCCAAACAAGCCCTCCCTCCTCCAAACTCAGCATCAACGTCAGATGTGGCTGCCGAAAGCACCACAACCAACCTAGTGGTGGCAAAAGGCCCCACTAAAAAGCAAGTGGCGACCAAAAGTCCCATTGCAAGGAATATTAACACAGTGGTGGAAAAAAACCCTGGTCTCAGAGCAACCGGATTTGATTTCTAGAGTTCCATAAGTTAGGTATAAGGTAGAAAAACCAGAAACGGTTCCCTCTGCCGACATTACCTACAACCGACCAGATTCTCCTACCTATACGTCACCAGGTGCCGAATTAGGAGATGGCAACATCATTGGTGTTTTGGAGATTGAATTTGAAATTGACAAAAAAGGTCTCCAAAAAGAATTTTATTCTCCTGAAAATATTTTTGAAAGAACTTGATTTTTAAATAAGTATAAAAGAGAAGAAAGAAAGAAATTCCAATCAATTTTCTATGACACCCTAAACGTTATTAAACAACAAATCAATTTCTTCGAATGGTTTGAAATTTATGCGAACTATAATCAAATAGATTTTCCATTTTTAAATTCAATTAATGTTTCAAAAGTATAGAAAACCAATACTGGCGAAGAAGTAATTTCTAAACTTCCTCCGTCACAAAGGTTTTTAACAAACTTTGCTAGCAGCTCTATTACAGCCTCACCTTTTAAAAAGAGAGCTGACACTGAGCCGATCACTGGAAAAGATATTAAAAATATTTTTGAATAGAATAATTATACAAACAAATATTTGCAAACTCTTGGAGAATACTTAGTTTCAAATTCAACTTCAACTTCAACTTCGCTGAAGAAACCAACAGTAGGACCTTCTACCCCTACGACTCCTTTATTCAAGCCATATGAGATCCCTAGAACTCATACTAGAGAACTTGTTATGCATCATTCTGCGGATTCTCCAAAACTCTCTGAACTTCAATAGAGAATCGCGGAAATAGAGAAATCCCTAACAGACAAGGACACTCCAGTCAGACAGTCTGAAGAAATATTTTCTAGGTTCGTAGGAGCTTTAGGAGAAACAGACTCCGATAATGAATCTGAGCAATTTTCACAAATTTCCTTAGAGGAAAAACCTCCTCCAGAATTAGCACCTATTAAGTCAGAATTTTCCAACTGGCAAAAGCCTCAATAACTCTATTACCCTAGAGCTACACATCCAGATGTAGTCTTAGAAGAAAGACCCAATACCATGCAGAATAATTATAATGCTCATAATATCTATGAGTGGAATATCGATGAATGTTCCGAATATAATATTCTTTCCAAATTACAGCAGATGACCATGGTAGCAACTGCTTACAAAACCTCCCACAACTGTTCCGACCAGAGTACTACCCATGTCTTACTTGATGGTTTTACAAGCCAACTTAAGGGATGGTGGGATACCCATTTATGCGACGAGAAAAAACAACAAATTTTACAAGCTGTTAAATTAGATGAATTAGGACAACCAATCCTAAATGATGGTGAAACAATTCCTGATTCTATCAACACGTTGATTTACACAATCATCAAAACATTTGTAGGTTGTCCGAGTATTTTTAGAGAAAAATCCTCTGAAATACTTAACAACCTTAAGTGCAAAACTCTTTCAGACTTTAGGTGGTATAAGGGTTCCTTCCTCAACCGAATCTATGAAAGACCATATGGGAACCTCCCTTATTGGAAAGAAAAATTCCTAGATGGTTTGCCTAAGTCCCTTAGAGATTTAGTCAAGGAAGAATTTCAGAGTCAATATTCCAGTGATATTATTCCCTATGATCAAATCACCTACGACCAGATAGTTAGCCAGATTCAACAAGTTGCTCTCAAAATCTGCAGGCAAGATAAGATTCTTAGGCAACTTGCCAAGGATAGGGCACAAAGGCGTAGAGACTTGGGAAGTTTCTGCGAACAATTCGGTCTTCCTTCGTGGTAGTAAACCTTATTGGAAGAAGAATCCTAAAACGGATTCGTCCAAAATTAGAAAATACAATTTCAATAAGAATAGGAAACCTTTCTATACAAAGTATAAGTCTTCTAATCTTTTCATAAAAACGGAAAAACCTCTACTTCCACTGACAAATGTTTCAGTGTGGAAAACCAGGCCACATCGCCACGTTTTGCAAAGTCTCTCAAAAGATCAAGAGCCTACAACTTGACGAACCCACTCTAAACAAAATAGAGAAATTGCTTGTTGAATTAAGCGATTGTTCGGCTATTACAGATAATGAAATGTCCAGTGACGAGCAATTTAACAACATACTTAAAGATGATCTAGATTCATCTTCCTCATCCTCACAAGAGTCTGACCAGGACGACCTCCCTCAGATTAATGTTTTCGCGAAAGAACAAGATCTTCTTCTTGAAGTGATTGGTGATCTTCAAGATCCTGAACTTAAAAAGGACAATTTGGGAAAACTTAAGACAGTCCTTAATAAGCCTTCAACATCCTCGTCTTCAACTTTTCAAAATCACCCCCAGGTAGCCAATACCTACAACATTACTGATATTCTTAAGAGATTTCCCTCTGATAGCCCTAAGGTAGCAAAAGTGACCTATTCAGACCTTTAATCTGACATAGAACACCTAAAGGAAGAGATTAGGGAAATAAAAGCCAGACAAGAACTAGATAGACTTGTCCTCCAACAATTATCTAATGAGCCACAAAAGCTCAAAGAGGTTGTACAGGTTGATGCAACCTCTGACCAAGATGATGATGAAACAGAATCGTTCTTAGGATACCTCTCCTCGATTAGGGTTCAGAAATATCATGTTAGGATCACTCTCATCATCGGTGAGTCCTTTGGTTGGGCATAACTTTATTTGACACTGGTGCAAATAGAAGCTGTATCTAAGAAGGTGTCATTCCACTAAGTTTTTCGTGAAAACCAAAGAACTCCTAAGGGCCGCTCATGGTGAAAAACTTAAAATCACTTACAAGCTTCCTTCTGTAAAGGTCACAACCTCTCCAGACAACCGGAACTGGTACATCCAAACTCCATTTTTACTAGCAATAGACCTTTGCAATGCAGTAATCCTAGGTATTCCTTTCATCCAGCTTTGCAAACCATACCTAGTTACAAACAAAGGCATTCATATGGATTATCCCACAAGCAACGTTTTACTTCCTTTTCATAAGCTGGCAAATTATGCTCTTAAAGGAAGAAGTTGCTTTTTAAAAAATACAGAAACAATTGACTGACTCTGTGTTCTCTTCTAAAATCAAAAATTTAAAAGCTAGAATTCAACAGGAGCTTTGTTCCGACCTGCCTATGGTATTTTGAAAACGAAAAAGGCACATTGTTGGGCTTCCTTACGAACCTGACTTTGATGAAAAAAATATTCCAACCAAAGCTCGACCCATTCAAATGAATCACGAGCTTACAGTGCATTTTTAAAAAGAGATCAATGATCTCTTATGTAAAAGGATTATTTCTCCTTCAAAATCTCCCTGGAGTTGTGCGGCATTTTATGTCAACAAAAACTCCGAAATCGAGCGCGGAGTACCTCGCTTGGTTATCAATTACAAACCTCTTAACGCAGCACTTAGATGGATTAGGTATCCTATTCCTAATAAGAATGACTTACTACAAAGAGTCCATGCTGCCATAATTTTCTCTAAGTTCGATTTAAAATCTGGAGTTTGGCAAGTACAAATCGACCCAAAAGACAGGTAGAAGACTGCTTTTACAGTCCCTTTCGAACAGTATGAATGGAATATAATGCCATTCAAATTAAAGAACGCCCCTTCTGAATTCCAGAAGATAATGAATGATATCTTTAATCCATATTCCAATTTTGTTATAACTTATATCGACGATGTCTTTGTTTTCTCGATAAGCATCGAGCAACATTTCAAACATCTAGGCATTTTCTTTAACACTATTAAAAAAAATGGTTTAGCTCTATCTGGGACTAAGTACAGCTTATTTCAGAAAAATATTCGGTTCCTTGGCCATAACATCCAACAAGGAACTATTACTCCTATCCAGCGATCCCTCTAGTTTGCTGACAAATTCCCAGATCAAATTCTGGACAAGATGCAGCTTTAAAAATTCCTTGGTTGTGTCAACTACATTTTTTATTTTATTCTAGGATTAAGCATTATGCTTAAACCCCTCCACGATAGGTTGAAAAAGCCTCCAGTTCCTTGGACCGATGCCCAAAACCAATGCAATCGAACAACTTAAGTTGAAATTCAAGAGTCTCCCTTTTATGAGTCTCCCCGATCCATCTGCTTTTAAAATAGTAGAAACGGATGGACAACAACAGATTTTAAGAGATGGTCAGAACTAATGGGTATTACTTCAACAACACCAATAATGCATCCAAACCAAGGAGAAATGGCAAAAAACATGGTGCAATTTCTAGAAACAATCGCCAAACAAGCCCTCACTCCTTCAAACTCAGCATCAACTTCAGTTGTAGCTGCCGAAAGCACCACAACCAACCTAGTGGTGGAAAAAGGCCCCACTAAAAAGCAAGTGGCGACCAAAAGTCCCATTGCAAGGATTATTAACACAGTGGTGGCAAAAAACCCCACTACACAATGCACGGTACCTTCTACATCCAAACAGGCACTTCCTTCATCCGTGCCTCAACCTATTTCTTTAGCAGGTCCTTACTCTGAGGAACCTCAATACATCAAGAACGAAATGACTTATTCACTCGTTCAAACCGAGCCATGTCTTTGGATTTCCAACCCTACATAAGCAGCAAAGAAAATGCTCGACCTTACTGCCAATTTCCTTCAGAAAACTCCTCCTCATACTCAGAAGGTTTATGAATTCATCTTAGCAGACACTCAATCATGTCTGTTCAAACCCTTTTTGGAAAAAACCCAAAAATATGTTACGCATACCACAATATGGATTAACAAAATAAAATCTCCAAAAGGATGGGGGAATCACCCGACAAAAGTCAAGAAACTTTCCCAACCTTTTCATCCATAATTTTTCAGCTATTATGATTATACAGATGCATGGCTTAACGCATTTACATTCCAAAACCATGTCAAAAACATTCCTACTTTTTTCTTTGGGGTAAACAACTGCCAGTAGATTTTCCCAAATGGTTTTTACATCAATGGTGGCCTATTTACGGTCACTTAGCAGACATATTTCCTCCACCAGTGAAAGAAAGATTTGAGTATTTTTGTTCCAGATTTTACGGAGATCAGCACATTCCCCAGTTGCTTCAATTTTTCCTCAGATTTCATATCCCATGAATATACACCCAGAAGTTTATTTTTCACAAGCGGGAAGGATTCAGAGGTATACCTTGGTTAGCCCTTCAAGGCTACTGTAAATGGTATAAGGCATGAAAAGATGCCACAGGAACTTACTCACTAGAAGTCAAAAAATAGTTTTTGAGCAATCCCAAATTTCTGTCACCAACAGATATAGCAAATACTTCATTTTTGTTGCAGAGAAGGCTAGTTCAAGCCAAATTAGCAGGCTCTACCAGCAAAGAAGATTACATCCAGGAGGTGGAAAATCTTCTATAACAACTTAAGGAAACAGTTCCCGATCAACATTCATCCAGTTCGTCTGAAGAATAATCAGAAGAAAAGGATGACCCTGACTATGACCCAGAATAAGTCAAAGTTAGGAACAATTTGCCGCTGACATCAGCTATGGCGCCAGCAAAGAATTTTCTGGAAGTTACTGTAGCAATGTTATTGTAGATTACCGTGCACTTATCACTGTAGATTACTATGCACCTTTCACTGTAGCAAAATACTATACACTTTTACTGTAGCACGGTCGATAATTCTATAAATAGACCACCTCACTCATTTGAGAAGGCATTCAATCCTTCTCCCAAATTTCAGAATTCTCTCTACACATTTCCTCTCTCTAAACCCTCTCAACACTTAAGAGCTCTATACCCTGTAAGCTTTTAAGTTTTAACTTTTAAATATCTATACTTTAGTTTCTTGTTATCAATAATACTTCTGGTCGCCTCTGCCGCTAGATTTTATATTTTAATCTTGTGTTAACATACTTGCATTCAGTCGGCTCTGCCGCCTGTTTTATTTAGCATACGTTTGCATATGGTCGGCTTTGTCGACTGAGTGTTTCTTTGTTTATTGCATCTTGTTCCTTATATTTCTCGTATTTTTCCAGTCCCCTCTACCCCCTCAGGGACTAGCTTCCGCCCCTCTGGTGTCACTGCCCCCTCTGGTATCACCGCCCCTCTGGTATCAGAGCCAGGTTTCGATCCTGGGACCTGTGGGTTATGGGCCCACGAGTGCTTCCGCTGCACAAGTGGGTTATGCACAAAACGAAGAAAGACCGAATTGTTCGCAGAAACTTCCCAAGTCTCTACGTCTTTGTGCCCTATCCTTGGCAAGTTGCCTAAGCATCTTATCTTGCCTTCAGATTTTAAGAGCAACTTGTTGAATCTGGCTAACTATCTGGACGTAGGTGATTTGATCATAGGGAATAATATCACCGGAATATTGACTTTGAAATTCTTCCTCGACTAAATCTCTAAGGGACATAGACAAACCATCTAGGAATTTTTCTTTCCAATAAGAGAGGTTCCCTTCTGGTCTTTCATAGATTCGGGTGAGGAAGGAATTCTTATACCACCTAAAGTCTGAATGAGTTTTGCACTTAAGGTTGAACGACCCTTCATAATTCTAGAAGATAATGAATGATATCTTTTATCCATATTCTAATTTGTCAGCAAACTGGAGGGATCACTGAATAGGAGTAATAGTCCCTTGTTGGATGTTATGGCCAAGGAACCAAATATTTTTCTGGAATAAGCTGTACTTAGTCCTGCAACAATTTGCCGCTGATATCAGCCATGGTGCCAGCAAAGAATTTTCTGGAAGTTACTGCAGCAATGTTACTGTAGATTACTGTGCACTTTTCACTGTAGCAAAACATTGTGCACTTTCACTGTAGCACGGTCTATAATTCTATAAATAGACCCCCTCAATCATTTGAGAAGGCATTCAATCCTTCTCCCAAATTTCAGAATTCTCTCTACACATTTTCTCTCTCTAAACCCTCTCAACACTTAAGAGCTCTATACCCTGTATATATATATATATATATATATATAAAACTAAACAAACATGCAGCAAAATATGCACAAAAATAATCTTTGCATTATAATTCTTGTATTGCTAGTTCTTATTGTGTACGGGTAAAATCGGGGGCAATGTCTTCCCCGATTCTCCGACGAGAGAACGAAGGAAGCACGAAACGATGTGATTATAATCGAGGTCAGAAACCCCCCATATCGAGACTCGGAAAGAATGAACGATATATCCGATATCGGACATAAAAAAGCGACGCACCCCAAACCGAGTATAACTTCTAGACCTCGGGAGACGCGGTGAACAATTATGCATGACGGATAGGGGGCCGCAACATTCGCCCTCAACCGGATATTACGGCGCGAATCTCGTTCAGTATCGATTGTGGATCAATAATTACCGGAAAGAGAAGATTTTTACCCTTTTTAGACCTATACTAGGACTGAAATTCTCCTACTATATAAAGGGGAAGCCTTTCTTCTGTCTGACACATTATAACATGCAATTCAAATCAATAAGAATATTTACTTTTGTCTTCTAGCATTACTTGTTTGTTCTTTTCTTTACTCACGACCGAGCTTGCATCGAGGGTCCGATCGAGGACAAATTTTACTGTCTAATCTAAGATCAGACTTGGTCATTGTATTGTAATTGGTTTGATCATTTATTTTGTCTTTAATTCATCTATACATTGTTCTTAATTATTCGTATTGAATTAAACCACGTATTATTTAAATCTCGTACAAATTTAATTGTTACTCAGTTTTTGAATAAAAATTTTGGTTCCCACCTTGAGGCTAAGGATATGGCGATTTGATACGAATCTCCATAACACATCTTATTTTATGCTTGTTTTTTGAAATCTTAATTATAGGTCAGCCTAAAAATGTCAAACTCTAAGTCTACTCACTTGAACGTTGATGCTGAGTCAGGCCATCACGGCGAAAATAATAATGTAGTGTCCAGTAATGATGTGCTTCGTGCCGATCCCAATGGTGTCCCAGCCGCCGACCCGGTCGATGCTAACTCGCAAGTGACCATCAATATCAATTTGCCAACTGATCCCATAAATAGTATTTGCGAGGACCTCGTCCAACAGCTCGAGAAGCGACCGAAGGTTAATGTGATGGGGTAAGCCTACGACTAATTTCGAAATGTTGTAGGCTCAACAAGCGGCAATACACAACTACATTATCAAAGCCACACCGTCGAGCCTGTAAAATCTCTGGAAAGCACTCGAAGAGACAAACAAATTACTGAGACACCAGGTGAAGTCGATCCCGGGGAAATTTCAGAGGTAATGAAGATGCTCAAAGCATTGGAAAAACGGGTGGAGTCAGGCGAGAAAAAGATTGAGGCCAATGACAAGAAGATGGAAACATTTATCAAGAAGCCCTTTCTTCCGAGTGCGGCACCAAAGCCGATCCCAAAGAGGTATTGTATGCCTAATTTTCCCAAATATAATGGGACCACAAATCCAAATGAGCATGTAACCTCCTATACGCGCAATCAAAGGGAACGATTTGGAAGATGACGAAATCGAGTCGATGTTGTTGAAAAAGTTTGGGAAACTTTGACCAAGGGAGTAATGATATGGTATCAAAACTTGCCTCCAAATTCCATTGACTCTTGTTCTATGGTTTCAGATGCTTTCGTACAGGCCCGTGCCGGAGCCATCAAGGTCGAGACCAGAAAGTCGGATCTTTTCAAGGTCACACAAAGGGATAACCAATTGCAAATGATTGGGTTGTTCAGGCATTCACTTAGGGGATCAACCCCCGAAGTTCCGTGGCCTCTCAACAGATAATACACAATTAGGTGGAGTACTCGGCGGTGACATGGACCGACATCCACAACAGGTACCAGTCGAAGATAAGGGTCGAGGACGACCAACTCAGGGCCCCTTCTGGATCTGCTTACCCCATCAGGACCGATGATAGATCTAAGAGAGCCATTGATCAGGAGCCAAGATCGGTCTGAGATCGATATCAACCATACAAAGATGATCAAAGAGGAAACTGATTTGGGCATCACCCAGTAAGGACCGAGAAGAGAAGCAATCGAGGGCTTAATGGTCGGGACTTGATGAGCAAGAACGGGTTCGACAGGTCGCACGGGATTAGGGAGACACCAAGATTATCGGAGTATAACTTCAACGTAGACGCTGGAAGCATCGTGACGGTCATAGGATGCATCAAAGAGACCAAGTGGCCCCGACCATTTCTGTCCGACTGAGCCCAGAGAGATCTTAACTTGATGTGTAAGTATCACGACACTTATGGTCATAACACCAAAGATTGTCGACAGCTAAGAGAAAAAGTTGCTTGACAGTTCAACAATGGGCACCTCCGAGAATTTCTAAGTGAGCGAGCCAGAAAACACTTCAGAAACAAGGACACCAACAAATAGGTCGAACAGTCGAAGTCCCCCAAGGGCCAATGATGAAACGCAGTAAAGTATCTATTACGAGGGAAAAACGCACCTGGGAATACGTTCTGAAGGGAGCTATTTTGTTTATCGACGAAGATGACGAGGGCATCGTAAGCCTCAAAAGGATGCATTGGTAATATCTGTACTTACCAATAAATCTCGGGTTAAACGTGTGCTGATTGATCCAGGTAGCTCGGCCAACATCATTAGATCAAGGGTCGTAGAGCAACTGGGGTTACAGGATCAAATCATGCCGACTGTCTGGGTAATGGTTCAACATGGCGTATGAGAACACGAAAGGAGAGATAACTTTGTCGAAAAAACACTGCTAGCACAATCCAAGAAATGAAGTCTACGTGATCGAAGGAGATATGAGATACAACGCTTTATTCGGAAGGCATGGGTCCACAACATGAGGGCGGTACCTTCGACCTTACACCAGGCGCTGAAATTTTCCACATCGAGGGGAGTCAAAATGGTCTACGGAGAACAACCAGCCGCAAGGGAAATGTTTGTTGTCGATGAAGTGATCCCAGTGCCCGCGGTTTCAAAATCGAGGAGCGCAGAACCAACCAAAAAGAAGATATTAAATAGCAATCATTGATACCAGCCTCAGCCGAACCAGAGAAACAGGAAGAATAAGGAGCGAACGATGAGGCCGATTACAGCGTCCCGAGATCATTCATAGCTCCCGATGACACTGACGCCACCAAATCGAGGATCGAAGAGTTGGCGCAAGTTATATTAATCGAGCATCTACCAGATCAAAAGGTATACCTATGTCAATCACTGATTCCAGCCTCAGCCGAATCGGAGAAACTAGAAGAATAAGGAGCGGACGATGAGGTCGGTTATAGTGTCCCGAGATCATTCAAAGCTCCCGATAACACTGACGCCACGAAATCGACGGTCGAAGAGTTGGAGAAAGTTATATTAATCGAGCATCTACAGGATAAAAAGGTATACCTGGGCACTGGGGTTAACCCCCGAGCTCAGAAAAAAACTTATTGATTTTCTTAAAGCTAACGTCGACTGTTTTTCTTGGTCCCATCTTAACGTGTCCGGGATCGCACCGGAGGTAACCACTCACAAGCTTAGTTCAGACCCGATGTTCCATCCGGTTAAACAGATGAGAAGACCATAGTCCGAGATCAAACACGCGTTCATCAATGATGAGGTATTCAAACTTCTAAAAATAGGATCCATCTGTAAAGTTAAATACCCGTATTGGTTAGCTAATGTAGTGGTAGTACCTAAAAAAAGGAAATAAACTAAGGATGTGTGTGGATTATAAAGATCTAAACAATGCATGCCCAAAGGATTCTTTCCCTTTTCCTAACATCGATCAAGTGATCGACGCGACGGCCGGGCACGAGACACTCAGTTTTCTCGACTCCTACTCCGGGTACAACTAAATTCGAATGTGATGCTACCTACCAATACCTAGTAAACTGGATGTTTGAAGAACTAAATTCGAATGTGATGCTACCTACCATTAGAAACATTTGCAGGAAACCTTCGACATACTAAGGAAGTATAACATGAAGCTAAACTTGAAGAAGTGTGCATTTGGGGTCGGTTCAGGCAAATTCCTTTGGTTTATGGTATCTAATTGGGGGAGATTAGCCCCGTCAAAATAAAGGCCATAGAGGACATCATCATAGTCAACAATGTCAAGGCGGTTCAAAGACTGACTGGGCGTATAGCCGCATTTGGCTGGTTCATCTCAAGGTCGTCGGACAAGAGACATCAGTTCTTCTCACTATTGAAAAATAAGAATAATTTTTCTTGGACTCCGGAATGCCAGAAAGCTTTAAAAGAACTCAAACGAAACCTATCGAGCCCCCTTTTACTGCACACTTCGAAGGCAGACGAACAACTATACTTTTACTTGGACGTTTCTGAGGTGGCCGTAAGTGGTGTCCTAGTCCGAGAGGAAAAAGGTACACAATTTCCTATAACCCTAGGCGATGCCGAAACAAGGTATCCTCACCTAGAAAAATTAGCGCTCACCTTACTAAGCGCTTCCAAGAAACTAAAACCGTACTTCCAATGCCACCCTATATGCGTCGTGACCACTTACCCGCTGAGAAATGTCATGCATAAGCCCGAGCTCTCAGGTCGGCTGGCCAAATGGGCCGTGGAGATTAGCGGGTACGATATCGAGTACCAAAACTGAATTCCCATAAAATCTCAGATTTTTGCAGACTTTGTGGCCGACTTTACGCCGGCCTTAATACCCGAAGCCGAGAAAGAATTACTGCTCACTTCGGGGGCTAATTGGGGGATCTGGACCATATTCACGGATGGTGCTCCAACGTGAAGGGGTTTGGGCTCGACATCATACTAAAATTGCTTGCGGGTAGCGTAATTAGATAGTCTATTAGAATTGTAAAATTGACTGCAGGTCTGGAACTGGCTAACAGCCTTGGGGCAGAAGTGATCGAAGCCAAATATGACTCTCTCCTCATCGTAAATCAAGTCAACGGAATGTTTGAAGTAAAAGAGGAACGGATGTGGAGGTACTTAGAAAATTGCAGGTAACCCTACACCAAGTCAAGGAATGGACTCTGCAACACGTGCCTCGAGATCAAAACAGAGAGGCCGATGCAGTGGCCAAATTGGGATCGTCTATCGACTACGATGAATTCAACTCGGGGGCAGTAGTACAACTGATGAATTCGGTGGTAGAAGAAGGCCACGCCGAGGTAAACTCGACAAGTTTAACTTAGGATTGGACAAACAAATACATAGACTATATGAAGACAGGAAAATTGCCATCGGATCCCATGGAATCGAAAGCCATGCGCACCAAAGCTGCTAGGTTTAGTTTAGTCGAAGGGAAGTTGTTCAGAAGGTCCTTGTTCGGCCCACTGGCTAGATGCTTAGGCCCGGAAGAGACTGAATACGCTACGACGGAAGTTCATGAGGGCACATGGGGGAACCATTTGGGGGTAGAATCCTTAGTTCGGAAGCTAATCAGAGTCGACTACTACTTGAATATAATGAAGAAGGATGCGAAAGACTTCGTACGAAAATGCGACGAATGTTAAAGACATGCTCCGATGATTTATAAATCGGAGATATGCTTTGCCCGATCCTATCGCCATGGCCGTTTATGAAGTGGGGAATTTATATCATCGGTCCTCTTCCATGGGAGCCCAGTAAGGCCCAATACATACTACTCAAGACCGATTATTTTTCCAAATAGGTCAAGACTCAAGCGTTCAATAAAGTCCGGGATAAGGTAGTCATCGACTTCGTCTGGGATCACATAATATGTTGATTTGGGATACCAGTCGAGATCGTTTGTGACAGCAAAAATACCAGTCGAGATCGTTTTGACGGCAAGGTAAGTAAGTTTTTCAAAAACCAGAACATTCAGAAGATATTATCAATGCCTTACCACCCTAGTACGAACGGGCACGCAGAATCGAGGAATAAAACTATACTCCAGAACCTGAAAAACAGACTGACTGATTCAAAGGGAAAGTGGAAGGAAATCCTGCCCGAAGTCTTGTATGCATACTATACGACTTCAAAGTCGAGTACCAGGGCGACCCCATATTTTCTAGTCTACGGAGCGGAAGCCTTGATACCGGTTGAGGTAGGGGAACCGAGCCTCTGGTTCTAGTATGCTACCGAAATGTCAAACGGAAAAGTCATGGTCACGAGCCTGGAATTATTGGAAGAAAGGCGGGAAAACGCGCTGGTCCCGTTGGCCGCCCAGTAGCAGCAAGTAGGGAGGTACTACAACCAAAGAGCCAATCTTTGACATTTTTAAGTCGGGACTTGGTGTTAAGAAAAATAACGCTACACACCAGGAATCCAAACGATGAGAATCTAGGCCGAGTAGGGATACACCGTATAGAGATGCCGGAATAACTGGCAAAGGCTCGTATAAACTCGAATCTAAAAACGGTGTACAACTACTGAATAACTAAAATGTGGCACACTTAAAGCGGTGTTACTACTAAAGTACGAACTCAATTCCCTTTTCTAATTTCATTCTATTACAGACTAACTAATGCAGGTACTCGACCAAGGGAAAACGTGACTATTAGGTCTGAAAGCACGTGTTGCGCTCTTTTTTTCTTGAATCGATTTTGTCCCAAAGTGGGTTTTTTGGCAAAGTTTTTAAAGAGGAAACAGTAAAACGTGTTACCTTAGTTTTGAAGACCGACCTTAGACCGAAATTGATGATCGCTTGCACAAAATTAGTAGTATCTGAACCCTCACATTTTCGGCCTCGAATACTGGGGAACATTACCCCTAGGTTAAGATCCTTAGCACGGGAAAATTTTATATGTCAAATGCCAAGGCTTGGTGGTTAGGATTCATTGTAAGGGTCAAACTGTCATGCGAACCGTACCCATGTAGCCCACTCTAGCCACGGCACAAGTCTTATGCACCTCCGATTATGTACCCTACATATAAAACAATGAAAGAAATCTCCGCTTCCCTTATACTTTATTACTACGCATTTCACTTCTTCGATGCTTAACAAGAGATCCTAGATCCTAAAGCCCACGGGCTACCCCTACGCGGGGACTTACGACAGATAAAAAATTCGGACGGCCCAGGCCATCGAATCCCCGAGGCACCAAGCCTATTAGGTAGTGCCCGAATACAAAAGGCTACAACCGCCCTAAAAACGGCTCAGAGACGTTCAAAATCCTTACTCATAAAGTAATTCCCTTACGTATAATCAAAACTTATTAAAAGGTTATCCTCGGCAACGGATACCATCGGCAAAACATCGTTGTATACGACGAAAACACTTAAGCATCTTAAAGGCCTTTAATTTTATCGAAATCTCGACGCCACGGATAATCCGGAGTTTCCATTATTTCAGGCCTCCGAAGAGCAGATTCTCTAGATTACATTTGATTCTATGCTAAGGTATTAAGAACGATACACAAACAAAAAATGGCAAAGAGATGCCGAAAAGTAAAAACATGGTATTGCCAATGGGAAATTTTTTTATATTTTAAAAAACATATTTACAAAGGCACGATGAAACGGCCTCAAAACAAGCAAGAAAGAAAATGTACAAAGGAAAATTGAAAAAGAACTTAGGCACTTATGCCTAATCTTCACCGGGGCTTGACTCAACACCGAAACCACCGGAACCGTCGGAACCTTCAAAACCGTAGGAGCCTTCGGGACCTTTGGGCTCATAAAGTTCCTTTGCCTTGGCCTCGATCCTCTTGGCCTCATCAATCTTGGCCGACAGGTCAAAATCTCGGGCACGAATCTCCTCGAAGGTCTCCTTCCTGGATAGCCGCTTTACAAACTTGGTCTTCGTCTTTAGGCGGGCTTCAGCTATCTCCACATCAATCTTATACTAGGCCAATATTTTCTCAACTTCGGAGGAATCTATTGAAGTTATCTCCAATTTGAACTTTAGCGCGGTGTATTCCTAGCGGAGGGCATCCCCTTGCGTAACGGCTGAGTTCAGTTGTGCCCGGAGTTCATCATTTAGCCGAGACCACTTGTCGGCCTTGTCCTTTGCCACCCGGAGCAGGTCCTCGACCGATGTTAGCTCCTCTTTCTTAGCCTCTTTTTCCAAAGTCAGCAGGTCCATCCTGCCCCTTAGCGCCTCGGTCGTGGCCTTAACCTCATCCATCTCGGCCCGAAGCTGGTCAATTGAGTTTATCTTCTCTTAGACCGGCGAATTTGCTTCATTACTCATCACGAGTAGCTTCTCGTTTTTAGCCTCAAAGATCCTTACCTTATTGACCAGATAGGCATGCTCCTGTTTCACAGACGAGGCGTCCTTCCTATGGCTTTTCAGACTCGGCCTAGAGAGTTCGGAGATCCTTAATTTCCTCGTCTTGATGTTCACTGAGAAACCCTATACATGTCCTTCTTCTGCACCTACTCATTGAGCTCGAACTCGAGATGGATGATTTCCAAACGAGATCGAACGAAGCTTTCATGATGAAGCACCGAAGACTGAAAAACAATAAAGTCATTAGAACATGCTAAAGCTATGTAAAATCTGCAAAGGATACAAAGAGTAGGCGTCTTACCCGATTCAGTGCCTGCAGCGCCTCGTTGAAGAGGTTCAATGTGCCTACTTTGTTCGTTATTACCTGGTCCTCCTCGGTCACCAGGCAACTAAGGGAGCTGACCATGCCTACCGGTGCGGGCAGCGCTAGGGCATCAGCTGGGATAGTAAGAATGGCCATTCTCTTACGGTTGGGATCCACACTCGGGGCAGGGAACTGCCTCACTAGCTTCGGGCTGGAGCTCGGCTCGCCCGCTCCCGATGGAACGTCCTTTTTTGGGACTCCAGGTGACGAAGCCCGGAGTACTCCTCCAACGCTCTCATATCCATGCTGTCGAAGAACATGTTAAGGGTATCATCTGGGCCTGGTGCCATCTCATTTGATTTTTTTTAAAAGACTTAAGCCTCTTCGAACATGGACTCAGTGTAAAATAGCGTCTCTACAATGTTGATGACACCAACTAACTCCTTTGGGGCAGGAGCGGCTTCTCGGGAGGCCGTGGCCTCTGATTCTCCTTTTGGTTTCGGAGCTAGAGGGGGATCGACCTCTTAGCCACCTTTTATGATGGTCGTCTGCTCCCCCTCGTTGATGGTCGACTCGTGATGAACTCAAGGTCGTCATCCTCGGGTTAACCCCTGAGCCGAAAAAGGGAATCGGGGTCCGGTACCCTGGTTTTGGTGCTCTTTTTATCGCTTTTTCGGAGCCGGACGGCCACCCTCGTCTTCTTCACCTTGGCATCCGGGGAACCCGAGGATTTCCTTTTCTTATTTTTTCTCCTTCTTTGCAGCAGCCCCGGGCTGTTCCGAAATGGAGGGTTCGACGATTGAGGACGGGTCCTCGTCCTCATCCAACGGCCTAAGCTCGGTGGTCATGGGAAAACCTTTGAGAAAGAAAAAGAGTTAACAAAAATGTAAGTCAAGTATGTGAGTGTAACTATTCGGGAGGAAGTCTCACCGTGGGAACGGGCCTCCCACTTGCCCTTCAAGAGCTTGCGCTATGCGCGCTCCAAGTAAGACATTTGTTTGCATATTTCCTCGATCCACTCCTTGAAGCGGGGGACTGCATTAGAAACCTGGGCGACCGCTACACAACGGTAGACATAGGCAATTAGAAAAAGAATAAAAGAAAGTGTCAAGTACTCAAGAAGGAAAAGACTTACGGGATGAGTTCCACTTTTCAGGGAACGGTAGAAATTTGGGGGGAATGAGGTCTTCAGTTTTCATCCGAACGAACCTCCCCTGCAACCTCGATCTCGATCTTCATCGATGCTTGAGAATTGAGCTTTACTTTCTCGACGAACGAGCTTGATCACCCCCCTCGGAATATTCGGAGAGTATAGAGACGAAGTAAGTGGTCAAGGGTGAACCGAGCTGCTTCGGTGTTGTTTACGAAATAGGAGAGGAGGATTACGATCCTCTAGAAGGACGGAGGAATCTGCCCAAGGCAAACCTCGTACCTTTTGCAGAAGTCGAGGATTATAGGGTTTACCGGGGAAAGCGTGAAGGGGTAAATGTAAACACTTAGATACCCCTCCACATGAGTGGTGATATCTTCATTAGGCCCGGGAATGACCACTTCCTTGCCCTCCCAGTTGCAGTCCACTCGAACCGTGGGGAGTGTGTCCTCGATAATGGAGCATATATACCTCTATACTGCTTCCCCTCGGTCCTGTTGACTGGAGGCTTTTTTGACTTTAAAGTCGTTTTCGATAGAGCAGCCCCCGGGAATAAAACTCTTCGAAGGAGGCTCCGGGACCACCTTGGGATTGGCCATCTCAGCATCTATGGCCGAGTTGGAAGTTGAAGGGGCGGTTTACTAAGGCACGAATTTAGAAGTTTTTGCCATTGGAATCTAAAAGATATGAAGGTTTGAAGAAAGATATAAATGTTTGAAGATAAGGATGAATAATTGAAGATGGGGATGAAGGTATGAAGATCTGGTTTGAAGATTTAAAGAAGTATAAAGGTTTGAAGACGAAGATATGAAGATCTATGAAGCAATATATGAAGATTTGAAAAAGTTAAAATTAAGTGGAGAATTCGAAGTAAATCAAAGAGCTCTGGAATTGGAAAGTGAAAAAGTGAAAAAGAGGTCGGTGTTTTTACAGAGGAAGGATAATCAATGCGTGACGTTTCACATTCGAGGATAGTCAACCGGCGGCTGACACGTGTCCGAAGTTAGAACAACGCGACTGATGGGACGTCTATTGACCAGTCAACGTGGTTGTAACGTACGAAAGAAGGAACCTGGGTTCATTTATCGCTTCTCGTCGCTTCGATAAATCTACTCTCCGAAAAACGAGTGGACTATCTTTGTACGAGTAAAATCGGGGGCAATGTCTTCCCCGATTCTCTAACGAGAGAACGGTGAAGCACGGATTGACGTGATTATAATCGAAGCCAGAAACCCCTCATATCGAGACCCGGGTAGAATGAACGATATATCCGACATCGGACATGAAAAAGCGACACACCTCAGACCGAGTATAACTTCTAGACCTCGGGAGACGCGGTAAATGGTGATGCATGGCGGATAGGGGGCCGTAACATTTGCCCTCAACCGGATATTACGGCGCGAATCTTGTCCCCTATCGATTGTGGATCAACAATTACCGGAAAAGAAGAATTTTTTACCCTTTTTAGACTTATACTAGGGTTGAAATTCTCCTACTATATAAAGGTAAGCTTTTCTTCAGTCTGATACATTGTAACACGCAATTCAAACTAATTTACTTTTGTAATTGGTTTGATCGTTTATTTTGTCTTTAATTCATCTATTTGTTATTCTTAATTATTTGTATTGAATTAAATCACATATCTTTTAAACTGCGTACAAATTTAATTGTTACTCTTTTTTGGAGTAAACATATATAACCGTAAATACCGTATTATAATCCCGCATAATTTGTTTCTAAACCAAACTATCCTAGTATTACGTGATACGACAAGGAACACAAATATTTTATGTAAATGATGAAACTGCCACACTCCGAGTTAAATATATGATTAGAGAGAGACGGAATTTTTATGAGTTCAAACGAATCCCTCCGCCTCTTCCTCGATTTCCGTGACCCCGTGCATTTATCTTCAACTATTCTTCCCTTTATGTGACGTATTGGAAGAAAGTGGCGACTATTTGTCTTTTCTAATAATTTCAAACACGGGATAACCTATGGTTTGATCATTCTGAAAGCGCTGAGTTAATAGAGCCTATGGGTGAAGAATTAGCCCTTAATATCGACCCATTTGGGACGAGCAAAAAGGAAACGTCAATAGTTATCAAGTCTTCACAATTGGCGATTTATCCTATCTAAAAGAGGAGTCCGAAACCATATGCAGTTAAGTTAACATAGGTGATATTTGATATGAAAATAAGTAAATAACATATTGTAAAAACTACTGTTTTATCCATCTTTTTTTAGCTTTTGTTACTTTGCGCACCGCAGTAATATTATGCCAATTATGGTACCATCACCTATATATGTATAATTCCATGTCTTGTGGCATAAGTCATGATTATAAGAACTGCCAATAAAGATGTCGTAACCTATCCTTTTCTTAATTTGCAAGAAAAAGCTTATCAAACATAAATGGCATCCAAACACCTTCAATTCAGCAAGGTAATGAAAATGTTGTTGGAAAACGATTTTTTAATCCTTTATAGAGTGGGAAAACTACAATTGTTTTTCTTTTTTTGTGGTAAAGCACAATTTTTGGAAAGTTAGCTACTCCTAATGCAGCATCAAAAAGTAAAACCGAAGACATAGAAAATAAAAGAACTGCGTCTGCCGGGAGTCGAACCCGGGTCTATTGCTTGGAAGGCAATTATCCTAACCGTTGGACTACAAACGCTAATACATTGGAAAAATATAAAGTCTTTTATTTGATCACTAACAAAAACAAATTATAGTAATTCCAATTGCAGAACTAAAAATTAAACATTAGAAAGAACTTTTAGAGTGGTAAACAATACACATTATAAGAATCAAACTACTGAAATATAAACCTATCGCCTAGTAAATTTTGTTCGGCGTTTCAAAATTGATTATACACTTTTTTGTAGGTTTGCATGACAAACTCGATATCTATTACAAAGCTGTTATTTTAAGATTTGTTAACCCCTCTCAACAATCCCACCAGTAATTTAAAATTTCAGAATTTCTATATTAGGTGCAAATTACGTTAACTTATATATGTATTTATATAGTACTTTTTATGATTTTTGGAAAATGCTAGGAAAATGGGATGCTTAAGTGAAAAAAATGTGTAGGGGGAGCTTACGCCTTACTCCCTCCGTACATAAGACTACTTTGGATAAGAGTCAAAAAGTGATGGATCAAAGCTATATCCGTAAAAGAGCATAGATATACCAATTTCAATCTTTGAAAAGTGGAAAGAAATGGACGAAATCAGATTTTTAGCTTTTGTTTCACCTTTGCCAAACAACTTAAAGAGAAAGATTAATGATGCTTTCCTTAAACGCCACCATTTGGGTGTAAGAAATGTGAAGCAGCTATTAGGTTGGCAGAGTTCATTACTTGTTTGTTAAATTAAAATGCATTCCAAGTGAGGGCTTCTTCGTGCTCCAATTTTGTGGCCCAACACTTATAAACATTATATTCTTTCTTCACATCTTTCTCAATGAATTTGTATACAACCTCCTTGCTCCCATCTAAGTAGATGTGCATCAATATTTTAAGATATCATGGACCGACCCTAATTCATCCATTTTGTTGTGATAATCAGAGTAATTATTTGTAACGAATTATATAATCTGATAACTAGAAAATTAGAGTAAATATAACATGTTGCTAAATTATCCTGATAGTAGAAAATTTTAAACTGATTTAGTTTTATGCATGTTTCTTTCTTTTGTGATTCCATTTTAACGGTAAAACTAATTAAAGTAACAAGGACACTATGGTCGAATTCTTTAAAAAAGGAAGAGAATGAATTGTAGTCAAAAAAGAAATCTTAGTTGTAAAAATGGAAATGCACACAAACCCATGGATTTGCACAGAAACCAAAGGTAACTGCTTTAGGCGTTCATCCATAGGAAACGAAAGTTAGGTGGTATAGTTGTCTTGTGATTTGGAAATCCAGTTTAGATTTTGGTCTTGGTTGACCCAGACACGTCCCTTTGTCTTTGCTTCCCCCTTTTGCCAATTGCCATATTTTTCCCCTCGACTAGTCTGCTTCTCTCTTTTTATATACATACTGTTATATAGACACAACAAACCCCATTTGCCCTACCGACCATTCCTCAATTATGTCCCTTTCCTTCGCTTTTCAGATATTCTTTATTGAGTTCGACTATGCACCATCCATTTTTATTTATTTGCTAATTACTACCTCATATAGATTGAAGATATTTGGTGAATACCAAGAAAACAAATGTAATCTCATCCATTTATGCAAATCTCGATGTTTACTAAATTATTAGTGTGGTGGCTGATTTAGAATTTAAACGGTGATGAGATAAAAGAGTAGGTTCTCAATGGTAAAGGCAACTCTATCTATATTTCCCCATATATATATATACACAAACCCATAGTTGGATTTGAAACAATCGAGCACTTATGCTGAATATATATATAAACACACATATATATAGAGAGAGTTATAGGGGGCATAGAGAGTTATTGGAAACACTAAACAAGAAATAGGTCTGTCTATATCCATTATACCTTTAGTTAAGAGCAACATTTTTTCTCGAATAATTGTCGTGTACTGCACTTCACCCATTAAATCTTGAATTTTGAGATACTGCATAAGCATACATGCCAAGGAAAGAGAGGAATCATGAGTTATTGAAACGTAAAACAAGAAAGAGTTCAATGAATTCATTTTAGCTATAGCTCAGAAGAAAACTAAACCACAATTTTCTTTCCTATGTTTTGCACATTTAAAATTTTCAAGTGAAAGATATTACTCCTTCTGGTGCATAATCAATAACTTTTTGCACTTGGCACACCCTTAATAAAATACTAACTCATAGAGAGAAAAAGTATTTTGACTAAATTATTCTTAATTAAAATTTGCATATTGTTAACTTGACACCTTGGAATATGTAAATAAGTGTAAATTTTAAAAATAAAATTAATTCCTTCTTAATTATGTATAAAGATATTTATTTTGGACTAAAATAAGAAGGCTAAAAATTGACTTATTTTGAACCGAAAAGAACGGTTAATTAGGGATCTGTATGAATCTAGCTTAAAGGAAGTGTGGATTTAGTTTGGTCTAATTCATATTTTTAGATTCAAACATTTTAAAGCAACCGGACCTTAATCTCTTAAGTACAAACATCAAAACTCAGAATTACAGAAGATCAATTGCGCTCGTAAATTGAAGATTATTTTAAAATTACAACAAACCCCAAAACCCAAACATTACCAAAATAAGGGGAATTCAAAAAGGGAAAGTCAAGTAAAGGACAAAACGGAACCCGCAGAGAAACTGAAAAAGTTTCACAAAACCAGAATAAAATTATTCACATCCTATCTCCGCAGATAAAGCATCCGCGAAAGTCGCGCCCATTGGCCAAACAGTACTAGACGTGCTCCATTTTGGCAAAAGACGAAATTACCCTACCCTGCAAAAGAACAAACTTTACCATAAATAAATGCACTTTAAAATAATTATAATACAAACTACACGTAGGGGTCGTTTGGTAGGATGCATTAGAAAAATAATGCATGCATTAACTTTTGATATTAGTAATAGTAACCTATGGTATTAGCAATATCAAGCCTATTAATGCATGTATTAGCATGGTTAAAGACAAAATTATCTTTAAAGTCCCTTAAAGCTAAAGAATATGGAGGGCATTTTTGTAAACAGCTAATTTTCTTAAAAATTCTGAATGCATGTTAATTTTTAATACACCACAACAAACAGTGGATAAGAAATACTCTTTGCATAACTAATGTATGCATTATCAATACATATATTACTGATCCTTGCATTACTAGTACATCTTATTCAGCACTATACTTATACACCCTACCAAACGATCCCTTAGAGTTGTTGGGTTAAGCTTGGTTAGCTTAAAATAAAGAGTGAATGAAAAATGGAGGAAAAATAAAATACTTGAATTTCCCTCCATGACAAAGGGACATTGTCTCATATTGGAAGAAGAAAAGGCTTTTGATGGGTATATATACAATTACTCTTCTTCTAGCTCTTAAAGAATTAAGAACAAAGCAAGCCTCGCGCCGTCGCCGTCATCGTCGCTCGCTCGGCTCGGGCTCGGCTTCATCTTTGTCTTCGTCTTCGGATTCGGATTCGGATTCGGTCAAAGATTGATTGATTAATATTTCTAGATAAAATTTCTTTAATTATTTAATAAAATATTAATTAAATTAACCCAAATATCCAACCCGAACCGGATTCGTGCGCGATTAATTGAATTCTTCTGTTGTTAACAGTGAGAAATGGCAAATGTTAATGGAAATCCTTCTACGACTGTTACGGCAACAAGCCGAAATACTGTTCCACCGGCCGAGAAACCGGAGAAATTTTCTAGAGCCAACTTCAAAGGATGGCAGCAAAGGGTGTTCTTCTGGCTTACCACACTTGGTATGCAGAAGTTCACCAGTGAAGAACCTCCAGTTCCTGCCCTCGGACATGCCGGACAACGAGAAATTTATGATTGTTGAGGCATGAAAACAGGCAAATTTTCTTTGCAAAGGCTATATCCTAAGTGCTTTGGAGGATAACTTGTACAATGTCTACAGTGCTATGAAAACTTCTAAAGAGCTATGGGACGCACTTGAGAAGAAGTACAAGACTGAAGATGCATGCTTGAAGAAGTTTATGGTTGCCAAGTTTCTAGACTATAAGATGATAGACAGCAGAACTGTTGGAACCCAAGTTCAAGAGCTTCAACTTATTTTTCACGACCTTATTGCTGAAGGTATGGTCGTGAACGAAATATTTCAAGTGGCTGCAATGATTGAAAAGTTGCATCCTTCATGGAGAGATTTCAAGAACTATCTTAAGCACAAACGTAAAAAAAATGAAGTTGGAAGATATTGTGATTCGTCTCAAGATTGAGGACGACAACAAAACCGCCGAGAAGAAGTTTCGTGGAAATTCAACGATAATGGGAGCTAATATCGTTGAGGAGACTGCTCCAAAAAGTAAGAAGAGGAAAAGGTCTTTTGGACAAACTAAGGAGTAGAAAAAGAAATTCAAGAGCAACTGCTATAATTGCGGAAAAGCTAGTCAAAAAGCACCTGATTGTCGTCTCCTGAAAAAGAATAAGAGGAAGGGATAGGCCAACATAGTAGAGAAGAATGATGACATTGATGATCTGTGTGCAATACTTTCGGAATGCAACTTAGTTGGAAATCCGAAGGAATAATGGATTGACTCTGGAGCCACTCAACATGTCTGTACTATCAAAGAAGCATTTGCGACTTACTCTACTGCTGGTCCCGAAGAAGAGTTTTCTATGGGAAATACTGCAACAGCCAAGATTGAAGGTTATGGGAAGATATTTCTGAAGATGACTTCCGGCAAGGTGTTAACGCTCAACAACGTTCTTCATGTTCTTACTATTAGGAAGAATCTAGTTTCTACTTCTTTACTTGTTAAGAATGGATTCAAATGTGTATTTGTATCTGACAAAGTTGTTGTAAGCAAGAATGAAATGTATGTTGGAAAGGGCTATCTCACAGAGGGCCTTTTCAAACTAAATATAATGGTTGTTGATAGTATGAATAAAATTTCAGCTTCTTCTTATTTATTGGAGTCAAATGATTTATGGCATATTCGTTTAGGACATGTCAATTACAAAACCTTGCACAAGTTAATTAATTTAGAAGTATTATCTAAATTCGAGTATAATAAATCAAAATGTCAAATATATATTGAATCTAAGTTTGTAAAACATCCTTATAAGTCTGTTGAAAGGAATTCAAATCCTTTAGACTTAATTCATACTAACATTTGTGATATGAAGTAGACACCATCTCGAGGTGGAAAAAAATATTTTATAACTTTTATTGACGATTGTACTCGATATTGTTATGTGCATTTGCTTAGAAGTAAGGATGAAGCAATTGAAGTATTTAAGTGATACAAGAATGAAGTGGAGAATCAATTGAATAAAAAGATCAAAATGATTAGAAGTGATAGGGGTGGAGAATATGAATCTCCGTTTGTAGAAATATGTTCGGAATATGAAATTATCCATCAAACTACTTTCCCCTATACACCTCAATCCAATGGAATTGCGGAAAGAAAAAACCGTACATTAAAGGAAATGATGAATTCTTTATTAATGAGATAACGCTAAATTCTTTAAAAGCATCTATCCGTATAAAACTGAATGCGAGTCGTTGTAAGTTAATTATTTTCTCGAATGTTCTGAAACTTCATTCCTGCTCCAAAGTTGTATCCATCTTGAGTGGTTTAACTACAAGAACTAGTCCTGGATGTCAGATGATATGAAAAAGGTGAAAGGAAATAGACGGAATTAACATTCATTACTTCCTTTTGTTGGTTGAAATTTTTGGGTAGAAATGCAGAATATTCCATATAGTTGTTGAGACATTGAATAGAACGTATTTTGCTTCTCTGCAAAAAATGGTTACATGTTTTGGACCAGTCTTCCCCTGTGTTGAAGACCTGAATGGCGTCTTCATTGATACAATCATGCATTAAGCACGATTGTATTATTGATACAACTATTATACGCGAACGAATGCAGTTGATATAGTTTTTTTATTAAAATTGTATTCATTGATATAATTATTATGTGCAAACGAATACAATTGCTATAGCTTTTCCATCAAAATTGTATTTGTGATACATCCATTATGCGCAAACGAATACAGTTGATATAACTTTTTCATTAAACTGTAACCATTGATACAATCATTTTGCGCGAACAAATACAATTGATACAACTTTTCCATAAAAGTTGTATCCATTGATGCAATGATATGCGCGAATGGATACAGTTAACTTGCTGTATGCATTGATAAAGAAAAATTTGATACATTAGCTACTAATGATAATTAAATAAAGTATAGTTACGTATGATAATTAAAAATTAAACTGTGGTGTTTTATGAAAATTACTCATAAGAAAATTACTCTATAGGTTTCATATTATGTCTAATTAGTTGATCACAGAGGTTAAGAATTTTTAAATTCTTTTGTATACTGCGATTCTAAACTAAAGATATATATTATGTAACAACCCGACCGGTCGTTTTAAGCTTTAGCGCGCTGTTTAGCGGTTTGAGGCTTTGAGTAGTTTCACTTCGTGTATTAAGAATTGTACATGTGGTCGGAATTGAATTTCGAGAAGTTCGGGATTGGGTTGGAAAGAAAATTCTAATTTCAGAAGCTTTAAGTAGGAAGAATTGGCTAAGGTGTGACTTTTAAGTAAACGACCTCGGAATCGGGATTTGAAGGTTCCAATAGGTCCGTATGATGAATTCAGACTTGGGCGAATGTTCGGGTATCAGGTAGCCCGGGAATATTTCGGCGTTTATTATGGAAGATTGGCATTTTGAAGGTTTAAGAATTCCCTAAGTTTGGGATGAAGTGGCTTTTGATGTAATCGACATCCGTTTGGGATTCCGAGCCTGGGAATAGTTCCATATGGTGATTGTGGTCTTAGGGGCATGTCCAGATTGTGATTTAGAGGTCCGTAGTGGAACTAGGCCTGAAATGGCAAAAGTTGAATTTTTGGAGAAGTTTGACCGAGAGTGTACTTTTTGATATCAGGATCGGATTCCGATTTCAAAAGTTGGAGTAGGTCTGTGGTGTCATTTGTGACTGGTTTGCAGAATTGGGGTCAATCGGATGTAATTTGATAGGTTTTGGCATCGGTTGTAGGAATTGGAAGTTTCAAAGTTCATTAGACTTGAATCTATGTGCGATTCGTGTTTCTGATGTTGTTTGAGGTGATTTGAGGTTTCAACTAAGTTCATATTGTGTTATAGGACGTGTTGGTATGTTTGGTTGAGGTCCCGGAGATCTCGGGTGGATTACGGGTGGTTCACGGATCAAGTTTTGAACTTAAAGAATTTACTGAAGTTGGCAGTTGCTGGTGTAACCGCACTTGCGAAGTGGGCGTCGCATATGCGAGACCGCATATGCGAGAAGGAGACCGCAGAAGTGGTCAAGTAGGAAGCAGGTAGAGGTCGCATGTGCGAGGTCATTTCTGCAACTGCGTGTCCGCAGATGCAGTGCAATTGGCGCAGAAGCGGGAATGAGTGGGGAGGCTGGTCCGCAGAAGCGGGATGCACACCCGCAGAAGCGGGGTTGCGACCACAGAAGCGGTTGGTCGGCAAAAGTGAATTACACAGAAGCGGTACCGCAAAAGGGGTGCGAGAGAAGCGGCTAGTGAACCGCAGAGGCGAAAAATCGTTTGGGTGGAAGGTTCTTTTTAAAACCGGATTTGGCCCATTTTCTCTCATTTTCACTTAGTTGGGGCGATTTTGGAGAGGTTCAAGGGGAGATTTTCATCAAGCAACACAAGGTAAGTGATTCCCACCTATTACAAGTTAAATACATGGTTTGTATAAGGATCTAAACATGAAAATTAGTAGAAATATTGGGATTTTTGGTAGAAAATCTAAAATTGATATTTTTGGACTTTGACCACGAAATTGAGTGTGGAATTGAGAATAAATTATATATTCCAGTTCGTGAGACTATGGGTAAAGTTTATCTTCAATAATTTTCAGAATCCGGGCACGTGGGCCCGATGGTTGATTTTAATAGACTTTTCGAGTAGGGTTGGGAAATTATCTAAAATGATTAGTTATGGATATTAGAATGTATTTTGACTGATTTTCACGTTGTTTGAATAGTTTTGGATCGACGGGCTTTGATTTGAGGTATTAGAGAGGCTTCGGAGTCGGTTTTGAATTTTCAGAGCGAGGTAAGTCTCCTGTCTACCTCTGTGAGGGGAAAACTACCCCTAGGTGATGTATTCAATATGTGCTACTTATTGTGGGGGTTACATACGCACGAGGTGACGAGAGTCCGTGCGTCATTATATATATATACTCTGATTAAGGAGGTAGTTACAAGCTGAGAGTTTGAGTCATTGCTGAGAGGAGGACTGTACCACGTATTTACACTTGTTATTTCGTTTATCTACTCTGACTCCCTGTTTACTTCTATTGTATCTATCATATTGGACCACTAGTAAGTGTTGATGTCGACCCCTCGTCACTATTTCTCTGGGGTTAGGCTAAATACTTACCGGGTACGCATTATTTACGTACTCATACTATACTTGCTGCACTTTTTGTGCAGGTACTTATATGTTCGGTGGTCTTTTGGGCGCAGAGGCATGACCATTGCGAAAACTTTGCCGTGAGCTGCATTTCACGCTCTGATCCGCAGCCTGCAGAGTCTCCATCAGAGTTATTTATATATCCTGTCTAATTTGTATTCCAGACATATGTTGTATTTTATTTTATTTCCTAGTTGATACTCATGCACTTGTGACACCAGGATTTGGGGGTTTCCTTCAGGTTATTCATTATTATGGATCGTGTAAATATTTTTATTTACTCTGTAAATTCTCTTTTATGCTGTTCAATTAAGGAAAATGATGATTTAAGAATATTGAAACGAGTAATTAAATTGATAAATCACTGTTGACTTGCTTGACGGTGACGTTGGGCGCCATCACGACCTATAGAGAATTTTGGATCGTGACATAATACATACCGGTTTGAAATATGCATGTTGTTCCTATAAGAAAGTGTCACTAAGGATAAAAGAAAAATGTAAAAGTTAAAACTAACAGAATATTAAAAAATAATAATTTTTTTGAAGAACTTAAATAAAACTAAGACACATAAGTTAAAACGAAGTGCTTAGTTATTAACATAAGATATTATAACCTTAATGTTGCACTATCTAGGTGCATATATTTTTTCTCTTAATTTTTTCCATTACATTCCGATACCAAGTAGGGGAATTTTACATTGAATATCGTATTGCACTAAAAAGGCAATTTTTTTCTTGGATATATGTTAGTTTTGAATCTTCTTGACAGAAAATTTTTATTGTGATAGAAAAATAAAGTCCAAAAATTACTGTAAGTCACAAGTTTAAATCTTTTTAATCCCTTTCAATATTAAAATTTCTGGCTTCTCTCCTTGAGGAAGGGGCAAGGGAAAGGAGGAAGTGAGAGTCGACCAATACTTAAAAGTTTAAATTTCACTAAATACATTTTTCTTTAGTTTCCTTCTTTTTCATCAATTTGGAAAGTCACCACCTCTTTCTAAAAATAGAAAACAAGGAGGAAAACTTGGATAATTCAGCTCAAACATAAAGCACTACAATTTCAGTTTGCCTAGAAAATCCAGACAGATTTAATAAATGAAAAACATCCATATTTTTCTTTAAATACATGGTTTCTTTTCGAATTTTAAAAAATTCATAGATCACACTATCAGAATTCTCTTTACTCTCCCTTCCTCTGTAGAAACTAGAAATGTAATGGAGTAGAAAACTGAAAAGACCAGTTTGCCCTTGTCTTTCACATTCTTCAATAACATTCCATTCCAGAATTCACACTCCATTCTTTGCTCTACTTACCCAGTTACCCATAGGACTACACCCAGCCCCATAGAGAATCTACTTTCCATTTCTCAATTTCACGTCAAATGTCGAAACCGGCGACAACATCGCCGGCGCCGGCATCTTCATCTACGATAAAGCCGGAAGATTACTCTCACAGCCCTGTACATTACGCTGTCGTTTTAGGCGATCACTCTACTCTAAGCAGACTCGTTGCTTCTGTTCCTCGACTTGCCGATCCAACTCAGATAAACACCGAGTCCCACTCGGTTTCCCAGGAACGAATTGCTGATCAAATCTCCGCCGTCCTTGACCGCCGTGACAACCCTAACCGTGAAACTCCATTACACCTCGCCGTCCGTTTGAATGACGTGTACGCTGCTCGGACTCTTGCCGTTGCCGGCGCCGACATTTCGCTTCAGAATGCTGCTGGTTGGAATGCTCTACAGGAAGCCATTATGCGCAGATGCTCCGACGTTGTTTCGGTTCTCGTCCAGCATCATCATTTAGGTGCTTGGTCCAAGTGGCGCCGCCGTCTTCCTCGCCTTGTTGCTGTTCTCCGCAGAATGCGTGATTTTTACATGGAGATTTCGTTCCATTTCGAGAGTTCTATTGTTCCCTTTGTCGGGAAAATTGCGCCTTCTGATACGTATAAGATCTGGAAATGCGACGGCAATCTCCGAGCAGATACTTCCTTAGCAGGTTACGACGGCTTGAAAATTCAGCGAGCTAATCAGAGTTTTCTCTTTCTCGGTGACGGTGATCGGAATTTCGATATTCCGGCCGGCGCTTTGCTAGTTTTGAACCATGACGAGCGTAAAATTTATGATGCTTTTGAAAATGCCGGTGCTCCGTTGAGCGATTCCGACGTTGCGAGTTTCTGTAATCAAACAAGTGTGTATCGTCCTGGAATGGACGTGACAAAATCGGCACTAGTCGGTCGTACGAATTGGAGAGGGCAAGACAAAACGGAGAACGTCGGTGAATGGAAAGGTAGGGTTTACGATGTGCACAATGTTGTTTTCAGCTTCCGATCGCGGAAAATCACCGGAGCTGAAAGCGAACAAATTTTGCCATTAGACTTGGAACTCGAAGAGGATTCTGAAGAAGGTTTCCTCGTAGCAGAAAATCCACGGTTTAGCGTCTCCACTCGCCCATCCATTGCCGGGGAAGGTAACAGACAAAGACGTCACAGCAGTTTCATTCGAGAGGAGAGAGAGTTCGTTACCGTATCCAGGAAGAGTGTCGACATTATTCCGGAACCACGGCGGAGAACGGCGGCGATACCGGTTGCACCACCACCGAATACGAAGGAGAAAGAGTATGTGAAGAGTCTGAAACCGTCGGTCTGGTTAACGGAGCAGTTCCCCTTGAAGACGGAGGAGTTACTGCCGTTGCTTGACATATTAGCGAACAAGGTCAAAGCCGTCAGACGAATGAGAGAGCTGTTAACGACCAAGTTCCCTCCGGGGACATTTCCAGTAAAGGTAAGGGGTATACTTGGTATTTTGTCCTAAATTCTCAGGTCCCACGAGATTCTCATTTCTTGTTATGAAGCTTTGATTATGTGCATCAGTTTTTGCTCTTTAATTCTTCTTTTCATGCACAAGCTAAAGACCTTAGCTGGTCTGTTTTAGCTTCAGCTCCTGTCACACTTTTCCTAGTGTTTAACGCAAGGAACCTTCCTGGGACCCATTTTATTGACAAAGGAGTATTTTTAATGGGTTATTGTGGGTCCAGATTTAATTCTAGGATTTGGTTTGTTTTTGGACCTACTTTAATTTGTAGTAACTTTTTCAATTAAGTTATTTGGTTTGTCGTAAACATTATAACTATATTCTTATTTCTTCGACTTGATTTGTTTTAAAATTTTAACTTATCACCTGTTTACCATATACTATTAATAACTTATATTACTTAACTTTGACAAATTAATAAGTTTAGTATACATGCATCGGATATTTTCTTTTTAATAATTTAGTGTTTCACATTACTGCTGTACTAACTGCTAGTGCTCTTCGATCTCACCTATACTTGCATCAGCCATCAATGGTCGAGCCGTTACACATGGATAAAGTATGATCTAATTCAGGGTTTTTTTTTTAATACTATAAATGCAAATTTAATACACCTATACTTTTTTATATCTTTCTTAATTATACATACAGAGAGTGTGAGTGTATCCACCATTCTACACTTGCGTCTGCCACCAGTTGTTGGGGAAAGCAGTTTCATAAGGGACCCGGCTTAATTCTGTGTGGACCAACCTGTTCCTTACGCTTTGTTTTGAATGTGTATGTTGTCTTTGTTTTAACTTTTTTGATTGATCTAACGGCAATTATTTTGTTGCGGGTGAGTACAGTTGGCTATACCGGTGGTCCCTACAGTGAGGGTGGTAATAACATTCACGAAATTTGTCGAGCTACAACCAATTGAACAGTTTTATACTCCATTTTCAAGTCCGAGTTACCTCCTTAATGGTGGCGAAGATGAAAGTTCAGGCAGCAATTACCGTTCATTTCCATCATCGTCGTCGTGGCTGTCAAGGAGCAATAGCCGGTCGTGCTCTTCGAGCAAGCAGCCGCTACAGAGTTGTAATGGAGGACAACAGGCAGATCCATTCGCAATACCTGGTGGATATAGTTGGAGTAGTTTTGATGCGAAGAATAGGAAAATGAAGAAATCTAAGTCTACTAGGAGAACCAAGTGAATGTCTTTTACTAATTCTTTTACCATATGAATATGACCAACTGCTCTGTTTCTATTACTTCTGATCTCTAATATAGTTTGTTGATACGAGGGAGGCTCTAATCTTGAATGTCCTTAACACGTAATCTTAGTTTCTCAATTCTCATTCTTTTTCCTTGGATCTTCTAGTTGCTATTCAGTTGACGAGTTTCTCATAATAGTAGAAGAATAAAAAGGATCTTATGTAGGTTAATCTCATCTTTATATAGTACTTAGTAACTATTTATTGAATGGAGATATGTGAAAACACTACTAGTTTGACCTTTTATAAAACGAAGATATTTTGACGGAAAAAGCTGAAAAGGAAGATCAATCAAAAAGCTGTATTTCTGATCAAATAAGAGTGGTGTGGGAGTAGAAGGCGTGCAATACTGTGGGGTTTGGAGTTTGGCAATGTGACACAAGGCCATGTTAGAAGGGGTATTGTGGGGTTGTAGATATTATAGTTGTTGCTCAAAGCAAAGACATTATTTGTTTTTGCGACAAAGCAACGATATTTTGACTTGTGTATAATTTTCAATAATTAGCAACTACCACATGAAGGGGGAAAATTATAAATAAGAGGTCAAAATTAGGTGAAAACTGGATATACTAGAGCCTAGAGGTTGAATGTTTTCTCCCATATCTCTGACTTTGTGCATTTAATCATTTTGACATCATTGTCAGGCCCCTTTCTCCTCTGCCTCTTAAACTAAGAGGGTTGTCTCTTAGTTTTTTTCTTGCTGTCGTTCTAAATTTATAACGTTCTCATGATTCTATCATATCATGTTTTTATCTTTTTTCGTTTTTACTTGGAAAAGTTTTACAAAGAGTTCGTTCTAATAACTACTCATGCTTGTAAAATCTTATCTAGAACAACATAAGTCGACTAAACGTGGGATGGTTATCTGGAAGAGAGAATGAGTTCCCTATTAGATTTGATCATATTACACTAAATGTGTGAAAATTGTTTATACTATCACCGAATGAAACAAGTACTTCTCTAGATGTGTGCGACTTCTTGCGTATGATACGCAGACAACACCAACAACAAACAACAAATTCAATATAATCCCACAAGTATGATACGACCGGACAAATTTTGACTTTGGACACATAAGCTAAACATATGTAAAGTATAAAAATTGCCCTTACCACTATTGGTGGTGAGACTTCCATATCTTTTTATTTTTTCTCTCCCAGTAAATACCATTTTATAGCAAGTTATGCCATTAAGATTAAGACAGTGGATACTAATTTTAAATTATTTTTAAATAGAAAAATATGTCATTCTTTTTAGAGAAGAACAAAAAAGAATATATGTCTAATAAAGTAAGACAAAGGGGTACATAATAATCCGGACCCTAAGCAATAAGTTCAGTTGAACTCACAGAACCCACCATGATCCACCACTAAGGATATGTCCGGTAACAAATGTAGGCCTTGATGTAGGATTGTATTTAAGTTAATTGGGGCAGAGTAGTACTGCCACTTCCATATATACAAGTACTTTCTCCGTTCACTTTTACTTGTCCGCTATTAACTTTGCACACCCCTTAAGAAATAATAAATAAAATGCATAAGTTAACATGATACCCATATTAATTGGTGTATAGTCTTAATGGATTTGAAAAATGATTTAGAATAAGTAATTAAGCAAAACCGAAAAATAAATTATTTTTTTCTTGATATGCAAAAGTGGATAAGTAAATATGAAAATATATTTTTAGAATAGTGCACAAGCAAAAGTGAAAGAAGGAAGTATATAAATTAAGCTAAAGGTGGTTGATAGGACCAAACTCGTAGCCCAAATACCACAACCACTCCAACTTTGAATGAATTTGATTTGCAATGACTGCCAATAGGGCAGACTAAAGGGGAGACTGGCAGTTGAACTACATTGAAGAGTAGACATGAAATGGTTGGAAGAGTGCCTTTATTGGGGTTCAATTTCTAGTCTTACTCAGTTAGTTCAGTATTCAATACAAAGGGCTTCATTTATTTAATCCAGAATTATGCAAAGGCAAAGCAAAGTCAAGACATTTTAGCCACTCGTATGACAAAAACATAACACACGTAGAGGACCCTTCTATATAGTATAGGCTGGCCATGGCTAAAACTTAGGTTGGACCAAAACGAGATGTCACAAAATTATTTGCCAGGTTTTCTAAATTCAAAAATGTTGAGGAAATGGAAAAAAAGGGGAGCTCATATGAGGTCTCCTCCCTCCCAAAAAGAAAAGCACTATTCGAAATATGAAGGTTAATGCGTCTAAAATGCGTAATATCACTCATCCCATTATTCACACATACCCTTTGCTAACATATCTATTCTCTTGCTTGAGGAATAGTTTCACCTCGAATCCTTCTTCTTATAATTATAATGAATTTTATTGTTATATTGAGAAAATAAAAACATGTTATACAGTAAATATCATAATATCGCAGGTTTCATCCCTTTTATTGTCTTAATTGACTTTAGCCGTGCCCTTACCGCTGGGGTGGAGCTCGATACATGAGATTGAGAAGCATAGCATCTTTTTAGTAGAGAAAGGAGGGGAGGAATAACAACTTATGACTTCTGTTTCAACAGAATTGTTAAGAGCAAGCATGAGTGGCAGTGGGGTTGTTAAGAGGACTACAACTTTGTAGATAGTGCTTTGTCATATGTGGAAAAGCCAAAGCATCAGTCTTACTTTTGGTTAACTAAATCCTTCCTCCACTTCAACCACCAATTTCTACTTTTATACACAACCATTAACAAGGTAGGTAAATGATTATTGGGAAACTTTAGCCTTTTTGTAGAAGATGAATAAACTAATGAAAGCCCAATTAATGTTTGCTTCGAGAGTAAGGTAACCTTATGAGTTAGACCAGTCTTCTATAAAAGGGCACACAAGTTTAAGAAGCACTCCTTAAAATATCCTTAGTTCCACTAATTAAGAAAGTCTACCAGTTTCAAGTTCTAATAAGGTAAATCTTCGACCCCCCC